>CM030044.1:26939400-26969400 GCA_017639485.1 Pluvialis apricaria | reverse complement strand
ACTTCTGTGTTTTCAGTCTTTTTGTGTGTATTGAGCATTTTGTAGTCTTAAACTATTTACAGCTTCTATATATACATCCCAATGAGTGATGTTTGTCTGCCATTTTTGGTACTCTGTAAAATGATGGAGATGTGCCAGGGCCAGCTAGACGCTAGTTCAGGATATCCCATTGGTAGTACTTATGTCTATGACCATAAACACATTAGAAATTATGAAGTAGCCCTAAGGGACAGCTCTCTTAAGACTGTAGTTTGTTTGTGTCTTTTTTTCTTCTAGGAAAAAACATTTGGGGTTTTTGGATGATTGGGTCTGTTGGAAGAAATTGCAAATCATGTTTAGAAGAAAAAAAAAAATCAGGATTCTCAGTAGACACTGCTACTGGCTGGAAAGAGGTAAATAAATGTTTTCTCAAAAAACACACTGTTTCACTTTTCTGTTCGGGTTTCGTTTTCAGAACTTCTACCATTGTTTGCTTTATCTGTGTTCTCCTGTCTGCATAGACACAAACTCTTCTGCCTGAAGGCCTCTATCTTCCTGATTAGTGTTGCCAGTGGCTGATATTTCAGTCATAGCTTGCAACGTTTGAATTGACATTCTGCAAAAAGAAAGATCTTTGCCTCCTGAAATTGTCATGAATGTGGGACAGTTTTTTCATGTTCCAGCTGTAGTGAGGAATCATACAAAGCTCAACATAAATCTTGTGGATTTCTTCACATTTAAACCTAGTTGTTCCTTCTTAGCTGAAAGCACAAGCTAACTATAGTAGATGTTTACTGTAAGCAGGGTGCTGTAAGGGTAACTGAGACTCAGCACCTAGAACTTTGTATCCTCTATTGCTAGAGAAGCTACAGGACTGAAAGCCATTTTTCCTTTTTGCTCCAGTTGAGAAGAAGGTATGAAATTTTGTAATGAGCGGAAGGTACTTTGTGTGTTGGAAGAAATAGTGGTTTTGGGGACTGGAGTACTGTACAGAAAAAATATTTTATTTAGCTGTAGAGTAGTGACCAGGTATGAAATTATTAGAGCCCCGGAACCTCCTTTGCCTCCCTTATTGAAAGAGCAGCATGCGCTCCAGATTGCGGCTGGTCAGACTGCAGGTGCCTCTTTCCCTAGTGACAATCACTGGGCAAACTGTACTCATCCAGTTAATAGAGGCTTTCAGTCAACATAGTGGAGCAATAACATGTCACAAGTGTGATAAGTACCTAACTAGGTTTGTCTTCACCTGGCATAAATGAAGTTTTCTTTAGGTGGGTTACTTTCAGACTAGAATAGCAGCTATTACTTAGATGGGTAAACTGGGGTAAAAGCACAGCTGAGAGTCATGGCATGAAAGAGATTAGCCTTGTAGCCACAGAAAATACAGGACATGATAGCAGTGGTGGCATCTTGTAAGACTGGGCTGAAAGAGGCCTCTTGGGTCAGTGAGTTCAGCAACTCCATCATAATTACTGCCCTTTTCATACTCTCATAATGGAAGGTCCACAGATGGGTGATGCAAGAGTGGTTTTAGACTGGAGGTACTGGGTTTTCTTTTTTAGCATTGGAGGCAAGGATGGTGGTGTTACTCATTTCCACTCTTCGAGGGCGAGGAGCTAGAGAGAATGTCATGTGTTGGGATGTCCAAATTGGGGAGGGAGCCAGAACACAATGTGGGGCTTGGTTGCTGGTAATCAGCAAATTGAGTTTCTGTGTGCAATGCTGGCCTCTCCGAATGTTAATAAAGTTCTGCTTCCTTCCTAAGCCACATCATTTACAGCTAATGAAGCAGTGAGGGGTTGCGGGAGAGAGAGCCTAGTGTAGGGGCTGGTGACATGCTGGGGGAGGAAACCTCCTGCAAATGGCCTTCTTTACTTCAGATGGCTCCCAGCTGTCACTGCTCTTCTCTCTTATGCTGTCTTCCGAGTATGCCTTCCTTCTGCTCTGCAGGGGGAGAATTAGAGAGGCAGAGATAAAATAGCCCAATACAGTCAGGATAAGTGTGTTCCTTTTTGAACTCAATGTTTGAAAACAGTAGTGGGCTCCTTGGACTGCTTATTGAGATTCCTAGTGGGAATAAGAGCTCAAAGAAGGCTTGTCTGTATATAAGTGTTGGTAAAACTTCTCTCACCTAGTTGTAGCTCAAAAAGTAGCTGTCAGGGGGTGAATGTTTTATCTTGTGACATCTTTATAAGGTCTTTATCCTGGATTGCAAAGCATGCTGTCCTTTGTGATCATCTTGCCATGATCCCATTTTTAGCACAGTGTATGTGCTTTTGGGCAGCTTTTGGGTTTCAGAATGTAGGGTGTGATTCTCTCTTTGGATTGAGATATGTATTTGGAATCATTCTCTGCCTGGAGCCCAACTCTTGTGCATACAGAGTTAGTCTGTCTACCTGGCGATGGGCTCTGCAGCTCTTATTCCTCTTCTTCCTGCCCTCTCTACCTGGGCACTTTGGTCAGGTTTACCACTGTTGACAACCCAAGTTCTAGTGCAAAAGACTTTAAAAAAACAGCTAGAGATTGAAAGTACCTTTTCACATGCTAATCTTGCAATGTGTGTGATTTTTGTCTTGTAAAAGAATAAGTGCTTCTGCTTGGTTAACAGTATTAACTACCTGCAATAGAACATACTGCATACTTAAAATATCATGGGATGATTAACTTGAGTGCTTAAAACTGTCAAGAAGTCCTGAAACTTGTGTGTTTGAGTGCAAACTTCTTAATGATAAAGCACTTCATTCTCCTTAAGTTGAGTGTAGCTTGTTAACTTTCACCAGAGGACAGAAGTACTAAATTGAAATAATCCTGACATCACCACTGGGAGAACAAAACTTAACATTAGGGTTTTTCGTTTGTGGAAAAGTGAACTAAAGGTTGGAGAGACTAATTGATTTGCTGTAGAACAACAAAACGAAACTGCTGTGCTATTGGTAACCTGGCCCCAGTAGTGGTCTACTGCTCTGCCTAGTAATCGTGCTGAAACAAAGTGCGGTTTGTCTGTGTCTGGCTCATCAAGTGTCTGGCCAGTGTGTGAGTTTTCCTTTTGTCTGTGAAGCTACAGAGCATTCTTTATATTTTCCTGTTTGAGCTCCACAAAGGAGATGTAAAACTTGAAAGTAGATTGTCTGTTTGTGAAGGACCTCTATATGAAGAGTAGCATGTCTATTTGAAGCTAAGCCAGCTGTGAAGTGCTCTTGATCATAGGCAGCTGATGATGTTGCAATTTTTGAGTAAAGTTTGTTATTTGGAAGTTTAAATAGAGACTATTGTTATAGCTCCAGCTGAGCTTTTCATTAAAAATTAATAGGAGCCTTTCTGAAAGGTGATGTGTTTGGTGCAGAAGGGGCTGGAATCTTCTCTTTATCCACAGCACATGCATAGTCTTGGCAAAACTGTCTGACCTTTCTTACCTTGACTCCTAATTTCTGTCAGGTGTCTTGACATTGCTCTGGCAGTACTCCTTTTAATGATAAGAAGACAGTTTAATGATAGGAAGGTGGTTTAGTTTCCATGTCAGCTCAGTTCTAGGCTACTTTGAAGGGGCTAGTATTTAGGACATGGATTTTCCCCTCTTGCCCCTGTGCTACCAATAAGAGAAATGACTCTGCCTTGAAACTCTTCATACTTTATCAGTGTTCCATTTGCCATACGATACGACAGGATTTTAAGTGTCACCTCTGCTTTCCTACCTGTGCCCTGTTCTTGTAAGACTGCATTGTTTAATTTTTTCCATAGCTTTTGTTGCATGTAGCTGTTGTTACACAGAGGCTTAAGTTCAAAGCCAAGTGAAAACACTGGTTGTCCTCCTTCCAGTGTAATGCAGTCTCAGCTCTGTCTATCTGTGGAAAGAAACTGATTTTCAATGGTAGCCAGGTGGTGTGGCCACTGTTGTTTCTTCCTGGCTGAGACTCTTGGTTACCTTTTTTTTTCTTTGCATGTCTCATTCATATGTTCGCATGATCATTGAGATCATAAATTTGCTTGGATTATTGTTCTCCTTTATTTGTATAGCCCCTGGCACAGTGTGGACCTAATGTGATGACATTTTAGATGCTGTCTTTGTAAAAGCTGAATAATATTCAGAAATGGTCTGGGTTCACCATCTTGCTCTACGTAGGCTGCTGAACAGTGTCTAGGTAATGTTGATAGTTACTGATTTTAAAATTGGTTTGACCAAGTAATCTGAGGTTTGTTAGCTATGATGTGAAAATTGCTTAATTTTGATCACTCCCAAAGCTTCTTGTTTTTCCCCCACTAGCTTCATCTACTGTCCCTGAGGGTATATGTGGAATTTCAGGTGTCTTCAGTGTGGGTTCTCATGAGTCCACATTAGCCAGAAATTTCCACTTGCCTCTATTCCTCAAAGCAGGGGGCAGCACTCCCAAAATAGCAAAGGCAAACAAAGTGAGAATTGGTCTCGGGATCTTTTAAAAACAAATTGGTTAATTTGGTATAGGTAGCTGTATCTTTTTTGATATCACTGTTTAAAACTTCGGTTTCATGTATACCTTCTTAATTTAAAGTATAAAAGTTAAGTTTACAGCTGTTTAATTTGATCAACTTAAAGTAACAGTTTAATTTTTGTTTAGTGTTTTTTCATGCTGTTTAGAAGGCAGCTTGCTTTCTTGTGCTGGTTAGAGTTTTTATTGAATTTTTTTTGAAGGTGGCAGACAAATAGTATTTGGTGCATTCATGGAGGTGAGGTCCATCAGTAGCTATCGGCGATGATAAAGCCTTTGAGGGAGTAATTTTCTTAGCTCGCTGATTTCCCTGGCAGAGCTTTCTAGTTTTCATCAAGGATTGCTGTTGTGCTTGTTTCTACACTTTTCCCTTGAGTATTGGCTACTGGCTTTTTTGTCCCCCACCTGTCCCCTAGCTCAAGAGAGTGACAATACAGCTCCCTGCAGCTGCCACAATGATGCAGTCAGGTTTCCTGCATTTGGTGAAACTGCAGGATTCAGCATATAGGCTTATGAGGGTTGATCTTCATCCTGAGAAAACTGCCTTCCTGCCCAGGGTGTTTCCTCTGGCGTCTGCTGGCAGTAGGATGATCAGGGGAAAGAGCAGTTGGTCTGGTCTGGTATCAGGAGCTGTTCTGGCTCTTTGAGCAACGAGGATGATCCGAGGGCTGGAGCACCTCTCCTGTGAAGACAGGCTGAGAGAGTTGGGGCTGTTCAGCCTGGAGAAGAGAAGGCTCCGGGGAGATCTTATTGCGGCCTTCCAGTACCTAAAGGGGGCCTACAGGAGAGCTGGGGAAGGACTTTTTACTAGGGCATGTAGTGAAAGGACGAGGGGAAATGGCTTTAAACTGGAAGAGGGCAGGTTTAGATTAAACATTAGGAAGAAGTTTTTCACTGTGAGGGTAGTAAGGCACTGGAACAGGTTGCCCAGAGAGGTTGTTGAAGCCCCGTCCCTGGAGGTGTTCAAGGCCAGGCTGGACGTGGCCTTGGGCAACCTGGTCTAGTGGGAGGTGTCTCTGCCTATGGCAGGGGCGTTGGAACTCGATGATCTTCAAGGTCCTTTCCAACCTAAACCATTCAATGATTCTTATAAGTGCTGTGGTGTACTGAGTGATAGTGCTCAAGCTTTCATTTTCCACATTCAGCTTGGCGCCTAGATGACATGGTGGTAGGTATTGTGTAAGTGATGTGAGAGAATGAAACGTAACATGTTAGTCCTTTGGTAGAGGCATTGATTTTTATGCAAAAATATGAAGTTTATCTTCTGTGTTGAAAACAGAGGACAAATTATAAAATTGACATACCTGATCAATTGGTTTGGAAAGGTACCATCTTTATTTGGAAACGGAGTCTTTTTTAATTCTTTTTTTTTAACCCACTCCCTTGCAAATGTGTAGAAGCTATAAAACAGCAGGAAGCCAAGTCACTAAAAGCATCCAGAGGAATTTAATTTTATTTTCATAAACTAATCTACCCACTCACATCTATCTGCGTAAACTAATTACTTTTTTAATTAGGTAGCCTTTTTGATTGCTTATGGAGAGCTGTGGTGGAATTTACCACTAATTATGCTGGGGCAGGAGAAGGCCTCTGGATTGTTAGGAAGGATGAGAAAATTTTATTTCCTTTTGTTGAAATGGGGAGCAAGTTGTAATTGATACATAAATAATGTGGTTATTTTTCCAATTTCAACCTATTCAGCTTATGTTAACCTTATTAATTGAGGCGCTTTCTATGGGTCATTGGGTTTCCTTCCATCTAATGCAGCATCTACAGGAACTTCAGAACAATAAGGAAACAAAACTATTGTAAAGTTGAAGTTTTTCTTCTTCCTATTAAAGGTAATGTTTATGCTGAGTGATTCTAGATTTTGGACTTTGGTGAGTTCCAGTGATGTTTGCCCCAAAATTCTGGATCCTAGGACATTCTAGCAAGTAATCTGCAAAGTTCAAGTGCTGGTTTTTTTCACTGTGGTTGAATATGTACTTAGAAAACTGGAGGAAGGTGGCATTTTCACATCTTTTGTGCCATCTCCTCTGACACCCTAAGCCCATCATTTGAATTTACCATGAGATCTCTGTTACATATAACAGAGTATAGACAAGATTGCACATGGAAGAGTACTTAGTAAGTGGTTCTCCTTTCTGTTTTCTGTTTGTGGTGTCCTTATAAAGAGCGAGTGCTGTGAGAGATCAGGTGAGAGGAGGGCTGTTAAGATGGTTAGGGCATAAGCAGCATGTTTTCTTCACCTTTCCCTCAAGCTTGTAGTCCTGTTCTGAGTTCGTACTAAGGGTGATAGTTTCAACTGAATTTGCTGTTTCCCTTCCGGTTGCTTCCAGCAGGCCCCACAGTTCGCTTTTGGTGCCTTGCAAGTTCCATTCTTCAGTTTTCAGCTTCAGTGCAAACTCATGGCCTCTTATCTTTGCGTGAACAAGTTGCTTGTGCACAAAATAAAAACCACTGACAAATGGAAATTTAAGGTATTTTTGACATTGCATTAGTGGTGAGTGTTCAGAAATGTGAATAAAAAAGTGGGAAGTCAGGCAAAACTACTCCATCTGGATCATAATGTAGTCCTTGTGTTCAGGAGGACCATTTTAAGCTACTTTGAATCCACTGCATTGTAACGTGCAGTGCAAGGTCTGAAAGGTCTGATATGTATCACTGAAATCTTCTCCTTTGAGGGGGCTCTGGGGATCGCTTCTTCATGGTATTCAGAGTAGTTCACTTCAGCTGTGTCACAAATCTTGCCTTTTACATTTCTATGTGAGTGGGTGAGCCTAAAGGGTTGAGTGCTGCTGAGGGAAGGATGGTTGCTCCATCCACCTTAGATGCTTTTCCTTAATGTGTAAGTATGAGGCAGGATCAGCTGTCCCTGTGTCATAGAATGGTTTAGGTTGGAAGGGACCTTAAAGATCATCGAGTTCCAATCCCCCTGCCATGGGCAGGGACACCTCCCACTAGACCAGGTTACTCAAAGCCCCATCCAGGCTGGTCTTAAGCACCTCCAGGGATGGAGCTTCCACAGCTTCTCTGGGCAACCTGTTCCAGTGCCTCACCACCCTCACAGTGAAAAATTTCTTCCTAATATCTAATCTAAATCTACCCTCTTCCAGTTTGAAGCCATTCCCCCTCGTCCTATAAATGCATGCCCTAGTAAAAAGTCCTTCCCCAGCTCTCCTGTGGGCCCCCTTCATGTACTAGAAGGCTGCTATGAGGTCTTCCCAGAGCCTTCTCTTCTCCAGGCTAAACAACCCCAACTCTCTCAGCCTCTCCTCGCAGGAGAGGTGCTCCAGCCCTCTGATCATCTTTATGGCCCTCCTCTGGACCCACTCCAGTGGGTCCATGTTTTTCCTATGTTGGGGGCTGCAGAGCTGTCATGTGTGACAGAGCTACCTGGTCAAGTGAAGACCTCTAGGAATGCATCTCTGACAGCCTCCCTGGGCAGTCTGTTTCAGAGCTTCATTTGGCTTAGTCATTTTCTGAGGAGGAAGGAACCCTTCCAACTTTTTTGTTCTCGCTGTAAATGAAGCTCATTGCATCTTAGTTTTTCTGCCAAGCAAAAGTTTATTCCTTTCCTCCATAACCTTATATATGCTTGAAGACTATTACGATTAACACCCTTGGTATTCTCCAGGCTAAAATCTCTTGATTTGTTCCATCTTTCTTAGAGACCATTTTTCAGTCTTTTTGGTAGTTTTCATTGTTTTCTTCGGAATCTTTTTCTATTTGTTCATTCCTTTAGTTGTAGCTTCTAGCTGTGATAATGCTTTGAGATGGAGCCTTACTAATGCGAACGAGAGTGTAAGGGCTGTTGACCATGTCTTGTTAGCTACACTAATTTTTTGCATGTAATTCACTAAAGCCCTTACACCTCTTTCAGAAATGCTGTCTAGCTTTTACCTTTTCCTGTGTTTGCAGCAGATTGCTCCAGCCATGTAAAATTTTGCATTTTTCCTTATTTAAATATGTTAGTACTGAAATGCAGTTTCCTAAACTTTCTCCAATTTGTCAGAAACGCTTTGATTTCTAATCTTGTCCTTTAAGATACTGAACAGCTTTGTATCACCCACATATTAAATACACACGCTTCTTCTTTTACCTCTTTTGCCTTACAGTCAGTTGAACAGAACTACACTTTTTGGGGTGGTCAGACCATTCAATTTTAGTAGTAAATTATTGGTGACTACCCAGTGTAGGAGGAGTATCAGTATCCCAGTGATGTGGTAATTCTGAGGACCCCAGTCGGTTAGGAGTGAGTGCAGGTATTGCCCTGTAGTTAGGCATTTTCCTTGATCTGAACCCCTCTGCTTGCTTGGGCTAGACCAAGGACTTGAATTCTCTTTTTTCCCCTCTCTCTAAGAGAATGTTTTGAACTGTGGCGGTTGGGTATTTGGTGGGAGAGGTCTCAGCCTGGGCTTTTAAAGCTGGTTCTGTCAGTGTTAGAGGAGTGTGGGAGATTGCCTGCAGTTCAGGGTTGAAGGCTTTCACCAGAGGTGCGGGAGGTGGGATGCCGAAACAGTACGTAATTCTAAGGAAATAGAGCAGCTCTGTTTGTTTTGGTTTTTTTAACTGGCAGATCTGGATTCAAGCCTCTGCTTTAGGTTAAGTAGGAAGGATTTGAAAACAGGTCTTCTAGATGGCAGATAAAGCCGTTCTTTTCCTACTCCCGATTTTAGCATTTCCTGCTGGCTAGAAAGTTCTTGTTTAGTTTATTGCCTTTTGTGAATGTGATTCTGAAAGCCCAAATGTTTCCCTTACCTGAAAGTCAAAATGTGACAAAGCGTGTCATACGTGTTGGTAGCATGGGGTGCGTTATATTCTGCAGATCCATGAGCATTAGACACTTATGAAATGCTTACCCTTGGATTCAGTGGCACTGCACTAACTGGCTCTGCACTCTGCAGTCAATTGCCTTTTCCTACCTCAAGGTGTTTAGCAGGACTTCTGAAAGGGATGTGGTGTACCACCTTTACCATTTTTATGGATTTAACCCAAAATATCTATGTACAGTTAGCTCTTCCCTCCTCTAAAGGATGTTGGAACCTCCTGCCTGAAGATGTACCTTGTTCTTTTTTGTAGCTAATTATGTGCCTGCAGGCTTATTCTGTTGGATGTTAAGTCTTGGATCAAATACACACTCTGTCCCTTCTGAAACTGTCTTTCAATGAATGAATCTCCTTTTAACCTATGCTGTATGATCTTGGTGAAATTCAGCTAATTGAACCCAATGAGCAATATTTTGATAGGAAAAAAATTTCATTGCTCAGTCTCTTCCTTCCTATGCTAGTAAGCTAAGGCTAGGAACGACCTGTACGTAGTGATGCTTCTTGTGCAAGTGCCTTTGGAACAGGTTGTGCTTACCCCTGCTCCATATACTCCTTAAGTCATTCCAAAATTTTTTTTTTTTGAGTATAAAATTAAAGTTGTCTCATTTGTGTTGTTGGTTGGTCTCTACTATAGTGTGGCAAATTATAAAAACAGATTTCCATATTTCAAGGAAGCGGTACCTGTTTGGCTAATAAATAAAAGGGTAAGAGGATGCAGTGGCAGCTGTTTCCTTTGCTGCAGTTTTGGAAGAAATAACTGATGTAGGCATTGGACTCTAAGCAGAGGTTGAGGGTTGCGAATCCCAGGTGGAGAGAGATGCAGCTTAGTTATTGCAATTAGAGCTGGAAGAATAGGGGTGAGGAATGGATTTGTGGCTTAATGGTGTGCTTCCTGTGGTTCGTTTATTGGATCCTCTTAAGTATTCAACCTGTGGTTTTCAGAAGAAAATGGTTATTTTCCTGGATCTTGCACCCAGAACGTAAACACCATAAAACAACAACCCAAAAGATGGTGCTAATAAATTACAAGGTTTGCTTTTCATGCAGACTATTTTGAGGGACTTTATTTTGAGATGTGTTATATTAGAAGCCTGTCAGAAACATTGTTTTAGAATCATAGTTACTTTTATGAATATGAGAAACTTACCTTCAAAGAATTCTTGGGAAATTATCACTGGATAAGAAAATGCTTTGTATTAATTAAAACATTTTTAGTAACATAACAAAAACAACTGGCCTGTAAGTTAGCCAGTTATATCTGGAAGTTTTGCAAATGAAGGAGGGAGTTTAAATTAGAGGACAGTTTTGACACTACTTTCAGTTTTGATTATACAGTATAACTGAGGACTTGAGAAATATTAGTTTCGCGGTGAAAGTACCGAGTTTGTGCTGTAGTTATATTTCAGATGCAGCACATTTTCTGAATCAAGGGGCAAGAATCTTAACTGTGCAAGGGTAAACTTAAAAGCAGGTAGTAGCTAGCAAGCATGTGAGCAGAACAGTAGGCACAGAACTTAATAACGACAACTTACTTCCAAATTGTTATTTTCAGTCTACCTTTTTCTTCTCAAATCACCTCTTTTGTTTCTTCAGGCAGAGTGTAATGTGGACTCCTGTTCTGCTATGACCTTTCAGTCACACAAATGCTTTGTTCAACTGGCAAATAATTGAAAAGCTTCTTAAACGTATTCTGCCAGCAAGAGAGGTGTAATTGAAAGGATAGTACCTCTGTCTGGGGTGTAAAAAATGCATTAATGATAAGAGTCCAAAATGAAAACTGAGTGATAAATATGAAAAGGCAAATACAGCTCGTCAATCTTAGGTAGACTTTGAAAGGCATTGGTAAAGCTAGTGACAAAGTTCAAACAGGACAGAGGTCAAAAATGTTGCCCACGGGACTCTTCTCTTTCGGGATGGTCTCATGTCCACTAATGCAGACTACGGATCTCCAAAAAGAGTCGGTAACTTTAAAATTAGAAATAACATGGTATCACTTGATGTGCTACTGCCTTTTAAGTTTGGGATCTGAGAGGGTAGTAATAATACTACTACTTATGCTTAATCTTCTGTATTTTGCTTTGCAATGGAACTTTGATCCAGTATAAATGATAAATGTTTCGTCAGCAAGAATAATGTTCTTTATGAATAATCTGCGTCTGGCCACTCAGAGCACTGCTGGAAAAATGCAGTCTAATGTATCACTGGGTCAACTGTTCTGCTAGCATGAGCAATGCGTTACGTGCATGGCTTTGCCAGTCACCCTTCAGGGGCCAGCCCTATATTATTGCTGCCTTGTCACATTTCTTTGATATAGTTTTTACAGGTATCATGCTTGCTGTCCTCTCAGAAGTTAAGACACTTCCAGAGGCACCAGGGGACAGGAAAAAAGCAAGTCCTTTCACGTATGAATATACCTTGATTTTTCATCAGTGAGGCTGGCTATTTTTGATACAACAGAACATGCTCAGTCTTTTTGAGAACTTAGTAAGGGGGAAGAAGAAATGGGTAGGGGAGAGTATCATGCTGTGCATGACGCGATTGGTGGTAGCTAGAAAATAACTTTGACAGAGAAGTATTAGGCAAGCATGAGAAACCACTCTACCCTAGAAACTATCGCACCAGGAAACTTTTCCCTGGAATCTGGTTTATATGGTAGCTGCTCAGTCCCATGTGCCTTTAACTCTAAATGCCAACTTAAGCCACATCACAGTGCTACTTTCCTGCAGCCACTATAGGTCATGCCTCTGTTTAGCTTTCATGCTGACCTGCATTTCTTATGGTATTCAGCAACTGCGCCTCATTTTTCTGTGGGTTTGTTTTCCAGAAGTGTGTATTATTTCTTCTGAAGAAGAGTAATTTTTATTTTAAATTCTGCTTTACCCAGCAGAATTGACACCTCCCCACACATACCTCCTTTCAGCTCAGCATTTATTCGCCATGCTCCACTCAGTGGCCACAAGCATACAGTTACTGTTACTCTGACTGCAGCCAGTCAGCTGGGACATGCTTTGTCCACTCCAGCTACCTTTCCTGGTGAAGGTCCACAGAAGAAGGTGACAGAAATGATTATTCAAAGGCAGATGTTCTCATCAGTAGCAGTTCATTTGTGCTGTGGATGGGGCAGTGTCTGTTTGGCAATTATGTGCCTAGGACACAATGCTGGTAAGAAGATATGCAGGTCCTCTTATGAAACGAAACTAGCGTCACAAAAGGTTTCACCTCTTAGCACTGTTTAGTACTGGTCTGGGGTCACTTCAAGAGTAGGTCATCCTGCAGTCCATCACAAACCTTGTAGTGTTGATAATCTGTCAGAGCAGTGCTTAAGAGTGACGATGAAGCAGACTTATTACTCTTAATGTGCTTAGGGTAGGTGCACATGAAACTGCAGTTTACTCAAACTCAGGCAAATTAACAAAAAATTTTATTAAGAGTATTCAATATAGCACCACACAAAAGGTACACTGTGCTTTGTGTTGCCTTTAAGGAACATGCCAGAACACTTTCAAACTAGAAAAACTAATGTAAAAAGCTTTCTTGTTCATCAGCAGAGCTTACTGTTTGCTGCTTAGAGAAGCTATTCTGAAAGAACCACAGCTTTTGTACATAATGTTTTAACGGTCTTCCAGGCAGATTAAGCATTGTTTCCTTATGCATTCGTTCTTTCGTCTTCTGGGATTTGAGATTTTGTTTAAAAAAACCTCACTTAGGCCAAGGTGCTTTCAGGAAAAGCATTCAATCCAGAACTCTTACGAGCAGATCCAACTGACAACATACTGGTCAGCTGCTAAATTCTATTTCTTGAAAAAGTAACAGAATTTCGATCAGTGGTAACTGTGTGAATTGGGCTCTACAAATCAACCCCAGGCAAACTGAAAAAGATTTGGAATCAGCTCTTAATTCTGCCTTGGACTCAAAGATAAACAAGGGGTAAGTACTCACAAAATTACAGATAAATTGCATCATAGAAAAAAGAATGGGTGACTTCAGAGTCATTTAGTCCATCTCCTCTTTCAGTACAAATTGTTATGCTACAACGGCCTGAAATTATTTCAAATATAAGGTGCTTCTAAAGCCCATGGAAGGGTATTGGTACTTATGGTTTCTTCCAACTCAAATGATTCTATGATTCTATTTCATTCTAAAGTATTTATTGGTCCCTCACATTCCTTACATAGCTGAACTTTGTTACTTAGCCTGAATCGTTCAGATTAAGTTCTGTATATTAGCTATTACACTATTACACTTACATTAAGTAGGCTTTATTTTTCCTTGCTGTAACTGAGATGAACTGGAAATGTTTCTATTTTGCCTGAATATGGAACACACAGATGTTTCAGAACATCCTTTATTTGATGCATCTTGCAGTCAGAGAAAGGCCAGTTTGCATAAAGGGAACCTTAGCAAGTCAACAATAGTAACAGAGCCATAGTCAAATGAAAGTGTGGAATGGACCCAGTGCTAATGCATATAGAGTACTGAAAAACTTCTAGGCTTCCAGCTTCACTGACTCCAGTATGGAACGTGCTTCTTTATACTCCTCAGCTTCTTCCAAGTCTTTTTCATTTTCCTGCAATTAAAAAAAAAAAAAGGGGGGTACTTTGAAAATAATTGACATAGGATTAAATTTAAGAAGGTAACTATGAAAAAAATGGTAAGAACAGATGAGGAGAAGGCTGAGGTACTCAGCAGCTTTTTTGCCTTAGTCTTCACTGGCAACCTCTCTCCTCACACCTCTCAAGTGGATGGACCACAAGGCAGGGACTGGAGGAGCAAAGTGCCTCCCGGTGTAAGAGAAGATCAGGTTTGAAACCATCTGAGGAACCTGAACATACAGAAGTCTATGGGACCCAACAAGATGTAGCCCAGAGTTGCTAAGCCACTCTCCATGACTTTTCAAAAGTCATGGCAGTCAGGTGAAGTCCTCGCTGACTGGAAAAAGGGAAACATTGCACCCATTGCTATAAAGGGTTGAAAGGAGGACCCTGGGATCTACAAACCTCTCAGCCTCACCTCTGTGCCTGGGAATATCATGGAACAGATAATCCCAGAAGTTACGCTAAGGCACATGGAGGACAGGGAGGTGATTTGAGACAGCCAGCGCATGGCTTCACCAAAGGCAAGTCTTGCCTGACCTTCTATGATGGAGTGACTACATCAGTGGACAAGGGAAGAGCTATGGTTGTCGTCTGTCTGGACTTCTGTAAGGCCTTTGACAGGGTTCCCCACAACATCCTTCTTTCTCAATGAGAGAGGTATGGATTTGATGGGTGGACTGTTTGGTGGACGTGGAATTGGTTGGATGGTTGCATCCAGAGGGTGGTGGTCAACAGCTCAACGTCCAAGTGGAGACTGGTGATAAGTGGTGTCCCTCAGGGGTCTGTATTGAAACCAGTAATGTTTAATGTCTTCATCGACAACATGGTGGGATCAAGTGCATCCTCAGCAAGTCTGCAGATAACACCAAGCTGAGGGGTGCAGTTGACACGCTTGAGGGACGGGATGTCATCCAGAGGGACCTGGACAAGCTCAAGAAGTGGGCCCATGTGAACCTCATAAGGTTCAACAAGGCCAAGTGCAGGGTCCTGCACATGGGTTGGGGCAGGTGATATTGATACCCCAGGTATCAATACAGTCTGGGGGATGAAGGGATTGAGAACAGCCCTGCTGAGAAGGACTTGGGGGTACTGGTGGATGAAAAAACTGGACATGGGCTGGCAATGTGTGGCCACAGCCCAGAAAGCCAAACGTATCCTGGGCTGCATCAAAATAAGCATGGCCAGCAGGTTGAGGGAGGTGATTCTGCCCCTCTACTCCACTCTGGTGAGACCCCACCTGGAGTACTGCATCCAGCTCTGGAGCCCTCAGCACAGGAAAGACATGGACCTGCTGGAGCGGGTCCAGAGGAGGGCCACAGAAATGATCAGAGGGCTGGAGCACCTCTCCTGTGAAGACAGGCTGAGAGAGTTGGGGTTGTTCAGCCTGGAGAAGAGAAGGCTCCAGGGAGACCTTATAGCAGCCTTCCCGTACTTAAAGGGGGCCTACAGGCTCTGTAAAATATTTAAAATCAAGGACAGCATAACTGGAATGAGTAACAACAGACTCAGAAGTCAGAGTACCATTACAAAAAAGCATAAGCAGACTGACAGTTGAAAAAGCATACTGTACAGTTGACTTTATTAAAAGCATTTAAAGGTGAGCTAAGCACAGAAAGCAACCCTTAAAGACTTCCAAATTCTTAACAACAATAGTAACTCTGCCCCATTCCTTGTTTTACTTTGTACAGCACACTCTATGGATCAATAGCACCACTTCTGCATGCCACTGAAATCTAGACCAACTAACTGTCAAGTAACAAGCTGAATGACAAAAGAACCCTAAATCCTGCCATGTACTGAGCATTTATTCTGGCAAACAGTAGAGGCGTGTCACCTGAGAATAAGACAGCTTGAGTTTTTCTTTGAGAAGGGTTTTGCATTTTAGCCATCAGATGTGTGTACTTTAGGGTATGTATTTTCAGCCTCACAATATCATTTGTGTTTAGCTGAATTCTTGATGAGATAAGCATGATGATCTCCAAACTTAGTTTAGTTTCAGTGAATCTATTTGTACAAGATACTATTTATTCCTGTAGGTATTCATATCTTAAAAAGGTGGCACCAGTGCTCACCTCACTAATAAATCATATAAGCAGTACTTGGCAAGGACTCAGCTGTCTTGTTTCTTGTCCACAGCATAATAAAAGTAGTAAGCAAAGTATTTTGACTATATCAGTTCACTGCAAACATAATATATAAATCTGCGTAATCTACAAAACTACCTAAAGCAGGTGAACTATTTTTTTTCTGATCGTGTAACTAGCACAGGAATTCAGAGTCCATTCTAGCAGTTCAGTATTGCTACAGTATGTTGAGTATATACAGTACAGTATGTTGAGTGTATATTCCCTTAAAGACAGCTTCTAACAGTCTGACACACACAGTTTTCATAGACTGAAGACCAAGGCTGCAAGTACAGTTATCTAAAATGAAATATTGGCATGTTACAGGATGCTAGACTTGGGACCCATAAAAAGTAATTCTTCAATCCAGTTCTAATATGCTGCAATTGCACTGCAGACAAGCATGTTTATGCAAGTTCATCAAAGCATTTCTTGATCAGTGTTTTTTGGTGCTATACTTACTAGTAGTTGAGTAAGATCTGCATGTGCAACTTCTAATCTGCGCTGGCAGTCTGGAATCATCATTCGTGACTCTTGTAAGATCTCGATCTGTGAAAATTATAAGCCAATTAAATTAGAATGTATTCCAGATTGTAGCGTTGTTTTTTAAGACATCTTTACTCTGAAAAATCAGTAGTCCAGTTATCATCTAGGAACTTCAGAACAGTTGTACCTATTTTCTGAATAGGCTTTTTTATTAGAAGACATTCACTTAGCATAATTGCTTAAAACTCTGTTAATTTATAGGACACTTCCATTTACTTTGTACTTAAATAAGTTTAAACTATTAAGTACACAAGAGTATTTAGAGTAACTTTTCCCTTAGAAAAAAGTACTGCCTGATAAGCTTTCCGTACAGCATTTGTTAAAAAGGCTATTTAAAACAAACTTTCTCCTGCTGTCATGAAGCAGCTTCATCCAAAATGGGATCAGCTGGTTATATAAATATCTCCTGCATCTTTTGGGTAATAAAGAAAAACAGTGTTCAGATAATACCACATAGAGATAATTACTGCATGAAAAAAGTTATTGAGTTATTGATCACATTGCGTGCACACTGCGGGAGGTTCTGACTGAAAGACAAAGGTAAAGAAAAATGAAAAGCAAAGACCAGCAGGCTCATATTTTTGATGCTTATCATGCATAAAAAGTTATTACTTATCCTTGTGCTTCATTTTAGGAGAAAGATTATTCTCACCATGCACTTTGAACAAAATTACTAAACTGGCACCCACTGAATCTGAACATCCTGCTGCCTCCTACAGAAAACAACTTCAGATTTATACAAGGGAACACTTATTTCATGGAACATTTCTGGATCTGAAATCCAGCTACAGAGAAGAAAAGGTGTGCAGAGTTGTTCGGTAATGTTGAATCTATTTAGAAATGAAAATTTGTTAAATATTTAAATATGAAACCTTTTCTGCACTCAGGATAACCTGCAACAGAAGGTGTTCCCTTTAAACGGCTTACTTCATTCTGTCACTCCTATGTTGTATTCTCCTTTCAGTATTCATGCTGCTGTACTGAAAGGAACACTGTCATTGTAAAAGGGAAGATAAGCTATAGCTAAGACTGTATTTCTGCATACAGGAACACCTTATGTAGTAAAACATTCTCACCATGTTTTTAAGTGTCATATATTTAAGCTCTTAGTTCAAGTTATTTTTGAGAGAAAGGGTTAAAAACGGTTTCTAATTTTCTTTTGGAGAATCTAGGGCAAAACTTGTTTATTTTAATGAAGCAAAGACAGGTGACTTTTTTTTTTTAAATAAATAAATTTAAGTACCCCCAAATTCTAGTTCTCATTGGTATTATCACTTTTCTTTTAAACATTCAGTATTGGACTATATTAAAAATAAGACTAGGAACTCTTGCATATTACACTTTCAGCAGTGAATGAATAAAGGTTTATAACTTCCATAGAGCAAGGTGTGCCATAAACTGCATGAGATGATGTCTTCTGCTTTATGTACTACAAATTTGTTTCATAAAGAATGCCTACAGGGGTGAGAATATACAATAATGACTTCCTTGGGCTAGTACTGCTAAATAGTTGTGTATTGTAAAGCTGGTAGATGATATGAGAAGCAGTAACTTTCTGGATATATACCACTCAATAAGCTGTCTGGGAAGGCAGATAAATGTAGAATCTGTAAGATGTAGTCCTGGCTGCTCTAAGAAAAGAACAAAACTACTGCTGTCACTCTGTTCAAATAAGAATTTGACTGAGATCCAAAGGGCTACCTGAGTTTTATTTACATTTTCCTGCAGTTATGGAATAAATAAAAAACAGAAGGAAGATAAATCCTGGAACTACATTCAGTAGGTGCAAACAGTTGAAGACTGTAACAGGAATTTTGTGGAACCAAGATTATTAGTTGATTACTGGACTACCTATGCTAACTTTGACAACTTCTGCATAAAACACATTTTTTCAAGTAATGCCAATAATCTCGGATAGGCCATTTACTGTTTCAAATGTACATAATAAAGTGAAATCAAAAGCTGAAATAATTAGATAAACTTTAGGACTGGATTTAAAGCGTTTGCTCTCCAAATTATATCAAAATTCTATCAAACTTTCTGACAGAACTCTAAGGAGTTTAAATTCTAAGCAGGTCACAGAGGAAGTTATTACATGAAACTGATCTAACTTTGCAAAGAACCATAAATATCTGCAAGGTTTCTGTGAATTACAATGCCAAATAGAAGTATTAAAAAAATGGGAGTAACTGAAGTGCATCTAAGTACAGTATTAAGACAAAAGCAATAAAGCACAAAAACATGTACAGGGAGAAGCAAATTGAATTTGTTGTCAATAACTGCACATAGGACCAAAAGAGCTATTGTGGCTACAATGAGAATGATGTCCCCTTTTCTTTAAGTGTACTGAAAAAGCCAGTTAAACAAATCTCTCAACCAGCCACCTTTCTAGTTAGTTATCTTTCAGGATTGAAAATATTTCTGCTAAAGGAACAGATGTCTGGCATCTTTCAAAAGAAAGCAGTTTGCTCAGATGCGATGGAGCTCTGTAACTGTTTGGGTATATATAACCTATTTACTAAACGCGATATGGACTTTCTGTAAATTGGATCAAATGTCAAAGAACTGGTGTGCATAATGCACAATCAGTAGCCTTCAATCTGTTTTCCATAAATTCCAGATTGCACTGACAGACAAAGCAGAACAGATGCAAACACACAGATCTACGTACCAGTTGCTTAAGTGGAAGGGGACCATAGCTAAAATCAGACAATTATTTTACACATTCAAAGTAAACACTAAAGCCAAACACGGGTCTGGGAGAAACAGCTGAGGAAGTTTGGTGGGGTAGGCCTGGCTGGATGCCCAGGAGCCCAAGCACAAGCTCTATCACCTCCCTCCTCAGGTGGACAGGGGAGAGAAAATACAACGAAAAGCTCGTGGGTCGAGATAAGGACAGGGAGATCACTCACCGATTACCATCAGGAGCAAAACAGACTTGACTTGGGGAAATTAATTTATCAATCAAATCAGAGTATGGTAATAGAAATAAACCTCCCTAAATCTTCAAACACTTTCCCCCAACCCATCCCATCTTCCTAGACTTAACTTTACTCCCAAATTCTCTACCTCCTCTCCCCTCAGTGGGGCAGGGGGACAGGGAATGGGGGCTGCAGTCGGTTCATCACGTGTTGTCTCTGCTGCACCTTCCTCCTCAAGGGGAGGACTCCTCACACTCTTCCTCTGCTCCATCATGGGGTCCCTCCACAGGAAACAGTCCTCCATAAACTTCTCCAACATGAGTCCTTCCCATGGGTTACAGTTCTTTGTGAACTGCTCCAGCGTGGGTCCTTTCCATGGGGTGCAGTCCTTCAGGAACAGACTGCTCCAGCATGGGTCTCCCACAGGGTCACAAGCCAGCAAACCTGTTCCAGCGTGGGTTCCTCATTCCATGGGGCCACAGGTCCTGCCACGAGCCTGCTCCAGCACGGGGTCTCCACAGGGTCACAGCCTCCTCTGGGCACATCCATCTGCTCCACTGTTAACCTCTACGGGCTGCAGCAGGACAGCCTGCCTCACCATGGTCTTCACCAAGGGCTGCAGGGGAATCTGCTCTGGTGCCTGGAGCACCTCCTCCCCATCCTTCTTCACTGACCTTGGTGTCTGCAGAGCTGTTTCTCCCATATATTCTCACTCCTCTCTCCCAGCTGCCATTGCACAGTTTTTTTTCCCCTTCTTAAATGCATTATCACAAAGGTGCTACCACTGTTGCTAATGGGCTCAGCTTTGGCCAGTGGTGGGTCCATCTTGAAGTCTGCTGGCATTGACTGTATCATGTCATGGGGGAAGCTTCCAGCACCTTCTCACAGGAGCCACCCCTGTAGCTCCCCCAGTACCAAAACCTTGCCATACAAACCCAGTACAGAAGGTAATGCCCATGGCTTTAAACACAAGCAACTTTCATTGTGCGACTTGGTAAAAATCAAAGTTCAAAGCTACTATGTCAACTTTAGGCAGATCAGAACTGCTCGGATGAGGCAGATACTTTACACTTTGGATCATCCAAGCACTTACACTAAAACAAATCTTTGATAATTTAAGACTACAAATAAATATTACTGCTTATGAGTATCCATACAGAGTATTCTGCAACAGGAAGCAATTTTGCTCAGCCTAACTGACGTAATGGGGACAGCAGTTTTATCGGCTCCAAAAAGACAGAAGCAGAGTTTGTTTGCTTGTTTATTTGTTTTCCCAGCTGACTCACATCTAAACAAGAGATTTAGCAATGTGCAGATCCACAAATAATTTGAATACAACAAGAAAAACTCCCCAGGGCTCTCTATCTTTCCTTGATCTTAGAAGGACAGCCTAATAATCATAGAATCATGATAAACTACTGGGTCACAGGGTATAGTGACAATATTGTTTTATATGACAAGAGCGGTGTTCTAAACACAAATGATAGGCTAAAAACCATGATAAATGTGAATGAGTCATACTTATGTACAAATTATATACACACACCTGAATATATGTTCATGCTTTTACATACTGCCTCGTAATCACTTGCCCTTTGACTGTTGCACAGATAACCATAACCGTATGGATCTGCTCAAAGATGGTAGGGAGGAAAAGAAAAAAACAGGCAAGTAATTTGGTTTGCTAAGAAAAGTGCTACTTGTGTGAACTAATTTTCATCAGAAAGTTTGCAGAACACTTGGAATCTGTAGACTAATTAATCAGGGAATATAAAGGCACAATGTGCTGAGCTAGGATGCTGGCATGGAGACATAGAGGGTAAGACAGCACAGCTATGTAGGAGAAAGCTGGGCATAGGGAAGGCAAGAACTCAGAGGAGATGTGGCATTAAGGTGAATACAGAGGGTAAAAAACCCTAACACACACACACACAAAAACTTCAGGAAACCAGGTTTTATTAGTTCTAATTCCTTTGAAGCAACTTATTTTCACATAGCAGGCCCAAAAGAAGCTTGAGCTATCCACAAGTACAGCATACAAAAGCACATTGCAGTCCGCTGTAGATAAGTTGTCAAATACATTCATCAAAACTGTTCTGAAGGACCACGAAGAAAAGCTTGTAGTAAAGAATTGGAGAACATTGTTTTCTTTCTATAATGCTTGAGTGTTTCAAGAACTGAAATGGCCACGTATCAACCACAAACCACCTATCATTTGTAGCAAGAAAGCTAGAGGAGGAAATAAGATAATGGTTGTTAAGATAAGATATAGATCCTGAATCTGTACTTACTGTAATGCATGCTATGCTAAAAGTAGCAGGCTGCTTAGGAGATGTTTTAAATTAAGCTTGAAGGTTTGGGAGGAACACCCATCTGTTTCGTGGAGGTGAAATACCTGGCAAAATATTTGTGCTAAAATCAGAGGCGGAACAGACATGGGAAGTTCCCTAGATATACAGAAAGCAGAAAAGTCAAGTCCAGATTTTTTTCCTCCCTCTGGAGCAGAGGAAAAGTGAGGCCAACTGAAGAAGAAATGAATCATGTCCCATCTCAATGGTAGGTCTTTTCTGCCATAGGAATGTTCCCATACTAACATTCCAAATACTGCACAACTGCTTTTAATCCTCAGCATAAAGTCTGGAATTCAAAGGGAATTTACACCTGCCTAGATAAAAAAGGAAAACAACCTTTGAAAAACAGAAGGGAAAAAGGAAGAGCACAGTATGATTTTTCATCATTCAGTCCCTTTCAGAAAGCACATTAGGCAATAAAACCAAAATTTGAAAGCATTTTTTATACCAGTTGTATATTAGGCATATTATTTTGTATTTAGTACAGAAGATTCCAAGTTGATAGCTTTTAAGGAAACAAACTGTGGTTGTTAAAGATACTGCCCAAATACGTAAGAGGGAGCATTAGACCCTTTATTAGCATTTCCACTGACTCTACCTAAGCAACTAGAGCTAGAGTTCAGATTATTAAGCAAGAGCATCTATTCTTAGAAAAAAAAAACAACAAACAAACAAACAAACCTAACTTATGAAAATAATCAGGCTGAAGTGAAACTGTGCATCTCACCTAATCTTGCTGTACTTGAGTGGTGAGAAGATTGAAACTTCATTTGAACTAACTGGGTGGGGAGTGGAAAAGGCTAAAAATGTAAAAGCCAACTGAGCTAGGGGGAGTATTTCTTTGATGCTAGACAGACATTTTAAAATGAAAAAGTTACAGAATGTTACAATGTTCCTTCTGGCTGGAACTCCTGCAGTAACAAGAGTAGCAACAAAGTCTCATCTGCCACAATAATTTTCCAAAACAATATGCACTGTTTCCAAATGTATTTCTTTTTAGCTGTTTCAGGAGATACTCCAGCTTGAACTCAACAAAGCAAGACAAATATTGCTGTTTTCACTAATATTTGTAAAAAACTGTGTATTAGCAAGATGTACTTATATACTGTTATGTACACTTTGGCATGCAGATATTAAATCCTGTGTTAAGTCCATTGGATTTTTAATTCGTCTGGAAATTACATGAGAAGTAATTTGGAACTGTAGGGTAACTATTTTTAAAAAATGAAAATTTATAATTTGTCAGTAAAAATACTGACAGTTAACAAAAACTCCAGAGTGTATCTACAATCCCACTGAGACGAAACAATAGATACCTCAGGCTTTTCCCACACTCACAAGCCTCAAGGTAAAAGCATTAGATGGGAAAGGATGTTTATTTATGTACGAGACACATCAACAACCACAGAAAACTACTGGTTCGTACCATTAGTCTGCACTCATGAGCGATTACAGTGTAAAAAGCTTCTATTACGGATGAAGTACTATAAAGATCTGTGTAAAGTCTTCATATATTGAGAACCATCACAACTGCGTAGAAACTAAGGCTTCATTGCAAAAAAATCCACACAGAGGTGCAACTGCATTACTTGCTCCTACCAGTCAGGGTTCTTCATCACCATCTACAGAAACTATAAGCAGCATTTATACCTGGTAGAATACATCAAAAACCTTTTAATTTTTTCCTAAATTGTACAAACCTGATAATTTTTGTATAAAATAGTTCAGGTTTTAGTAAGATTGTTTTCAATTTAGTATTTTATTCAAGTATTTAATAATGCTTTTTCCTACAAGTCTCAGTTAAGGATAGTGTGATTTTGATATAAAAATGTATGAAAAATTTTCCTTCATAGCCTTTTTTTTCCAAATACTGCTCTTCATTTATTATGGATTTTTTTCTGCCAATTTGGCTCAGATTGTTACAAGCCTTCCTCTAAATTCTAAACTTCTCATCTGCCTTCTGTAGGCAAAAAACCAGATGATAGCAAAGTGGTGTTTATATTTTTTATTAAAAAAAAAAAAAAAAAAAAAAAAGCTGTAACTGATAGAAAAGGAAGGGCTTCCTTGCCCCATAATGCTAGATAGAGATTCCTTCCCTGTGTCACAGAACCTACCACAAGTAGTTCTTGCCCAGCTTGGATTCAGCTGAAGTACATGAATTGAGACACAGCAAGTAGTGCAAATACGATGTGCACATGGGACAATGGTAATGCACAGGTGTTATGAGCAAAAAGCAGGTGTGGATCCCTCAGGGACAAGGCACCAGCCTCAGCAAGTGAAAGCTCTGGCTTTATCAAAAGCATAGCATTACCACAGTGTGAGGCCCAGGATACCGATGCTAATCAAAATGGGGACCTGACACAGCAGAGCCCTGGGCAGGGGTGAAGCTCAAAGGAAAGCACTGCAGGGGTGGATAATAAAACTTGTACCAATTAACATATCATACATATGCAATGTCCTGTTTTGCTCATTAGCAAACTCGCTGATATAATGCAGGTGCTGTTGCCCAAATTCTGAGATCTGCAGTCATGTCGGTGCTCCTGCAAAGGTTGAGGCAGATGAGGGGGGAACCGAACTATCTCAGGTCACCATGACAATAAGACATGCTTGGGACTCTACATATTCAGATTGGAGTAAGGGAACTACCCTGCGTTACCATAACAAAGTCTTGCACCCTACAATGGGGTCTTCAAATTATAATTTTGGTGAGAGTACACCAGCACTGTGAGAAAACTGTCCTTTTTGTTTCTCTGATACTGAATCTGTTCCTAATTAAGTCTTTCTAGACAGTGCAGGTGAAGGCTGGTATCTAACAACTGCCAACTATCCTAGTTGGTCATCACCTCAGCTAGAGATTACAGGAACCACAAGCTGCCCCACTGTACACAGAGTTAGGAGAAAAATATTGAGTCAAACACTAACTATTATTGTTCTACAAAGGGACTGATCCCTCCTTACAGACCAGACACACCTTAAAGTCTACATACGCTGTAGGAACAGCGTTATAAATTTTAAAGTAAAATTTTCCATAGCCACTTCTGCACTGTTAAACCCTATGTTCTATGGCGGAGTTGTAACTAGAAATCTAAATGAGACTAGTAGTACCTTAACAGGTAAACAATGCTTTTAAATATCCCTCCCTCAACTCTGGATTGATTTGTTTACACATATCTGATTTAGCTGACACCTCAGCTAAAATAATAGTTAAAAATTATTCTCCTAGTCCCAAATGATTCAATTCATTTCCATCCCCGAAATACTACATTTCATTACTGAAAAAAAGACAACTGTATTTTTAAAGAAATAGTTATTCAGATTAGGAATTACTAACTAAAAGCAATTCTTAAAATGTCTAAGTACGCTTATTTTTCCTGAAGAACTTCTTAAAGTATTAAGTCTATCCAAAATATGTTTTGAAGCAAACTATCCTGGTATTACATAATTTTTTTAGAGTAACAGATTTGACCCCATGAAAAATCTGCGCATTCTTTCTGAGCGTCCAAAGTCTTCATAACCTAAAATATTAACAACTTCCAGAATGCAAAGTGCACTAAAAGAACGGGAAGTGAAAATGTCATTGGAGAAACTGATTGCTTTCAAAGTGGATCAGGCAATTTCTGAATTAATCGAGACTGTTCTCTGTGAAGGCTTTTGTCATTGGTCTCTGAGAATACCTTCAAGTAGTGTGTAACATTTCATTTCACAGCAGAAGTTCACAGCCTCCGCTGTTTTTGACTTTGATGATATCTTGCAGGTCACTGCAGAAATACCACAGTGCAGTCAAATAATCTGATGAATGGGGGACACTAAAAATGAGAATTGCATTCATTAGTTCTTGTTAGCACCAGTGGATCTTCAGAAAGACTACTATTTTGTAGGACCTTGGAGTCTCAGTCAGTGGTAAGGCAGACACAGCTCTGCTCTATAAATACAGTTCTTTATTTGTATATCTTTCCTATGGCATAATGAAAGCAAGGCAGGAGATACACACATGAACCGAAATCTGAACTTACTAAAAAAAGTTGGTTTAGCTTGCTCTAAAAGGGCTTTCACCTATCTTGTTTTTGTTAATTTGTTGTATTTGAATTTTGTTTAATCTATTCTTCCATTGTTTAAAAATGAAGATGGGAGAACAGTAGGTTTAGTAACAGAAGGCCACCAGACCATTGTAGCAAGTGAAAATAATTTTTATTTACGGTGTCAGTTTCTGTGAAGGTTTAAGAGAAAACATCTGGGAAATGCTTGGTGAAAAAACATAGTTAAAAGATAACATATTTAGTTGAATTAATATAAAGGCCACAGTTAAACACAGACATGCCACACTTCTGTAAAGAATAAAGACAAATCTCCCAAACCCAAGGTTTTTCTCAGTGAGAAGGAAACTTGACACTCCATCTTCCAAAAGCGCATGTACCAACTGTCTGCTACCACTGTCCTTTGTGGGGAACCTCTCACGAAAAATTTAATCATATTGTAATAATAGTGACAGTAAACCATAGTCTTGAGCAGATGAAACTACAGCATGCACCTTGCTAGTCAGTGACTTTGTTAGAAACTGTAGCAGCTGCTAGGAGCAGCTGCATATCCATTGCGCTCTCTCCCTCCCAGGTCTATGATTTTACCAAAGGGATACTAGGATACTCAGGAGTTGAAATGCTTCATCTTCATTTTAATTATAAAGCGTTCTCACTTCATTGTAACATTCACATTTACCAGCAAGCAGTTGGTTTACCTAAATGCACCCAGACCATATATTTTCAGGTTTTTGATATTTCTAAGAAAGAGAGTTCATGATGGCCTCATACACATTGGTAGTGGGTCATAGCCATCCTGACACCAAGCGCTAAGTAATCCATATGCAGTCTCCTCATAATTTAACGGTTCTGGAGTAAAGGAAGTTTCTACAAATGCTTGTTATGAGTTTTACAAGTGGCATGATTTTAGTCTAGTCTTTATATAACAGGAGTCTAGAAAAAGATACAGGAGATTTTTTTATTTAAAGATGACTATAATTAAATCAAAGCAAAGAAGGATTTTGTGAAACCTGTTTTAGGATAGTTTACCTGCTTCTTGATTCCATAATCATCACATGCTTCAGCTTTCATTTTTTCAATCTTTTCTTCTTGCTGTTTTGCTTCTTTTTCATACATAACTTTTTCTTTTGCCAATCTGCAATTAAACCAAGTGATTGTGTTAAGCTGGTTCTGTTACAGTAAAAAAAAAACCCTAAAAGGTGCAGACCTATGAGATAATACACAGTTTTATTAAAAAAGGCTCTTAACCATGGCAAAAATCTGCATCTAGGAAATGCTGAATTTAGCTATAATGTATAATGATTCTTATAAGTATAGTTTAAATTAAAAATATTTTTAAAGATTCTCTGTGGTCTCATCCATTCGGAATATCCTAGAAAAGCTATACATTGGTACTTCAAATACGTAACAGAAACAGATAAGCTGCCTTGTAGATCTAGATAAATAAAGACAGTAGTACAGGGAAGAAAGCTATCTTACCTATCTTATCTATCTCAAAAAAGTCCTCACATCGTAGGTAGCCAAACCAAACAATATTAAGATGTCTGCAAAGACAACACTATGATCAGCATTTGCCAGACTTTCTAAACATCACCTAGGTTCTGATAGTTTTGTGAGTGACACACAGTGGCCTGTTAGGCTCATGTGGCCTTTCCTCTTTCCTATTCACTGCTAAATAACACCACGGCACCTTGCACTTTGATGAATAATGATGGACATCCTTCTACGTAGTAACTTTTTTCAGTTATCACATGTAAATGAAAAGAAACAGCACTTTCAGGTTCACAAACTATGATCCCAGAATGTTTATTTCCTGATCACTTCATTTCATGCCATTAAATGCATTATTTCCCATACTAGTTTTCGTACAAAGTAATGAAAAGTAAAATTCCCAAGTAACACAGTAGCTGCATAGTCTTCTGTTCCTTAGAGTATTTCCTCCATTTCCCTTGATGCTGGTTACGGGGTTATAGACAGAAGTAACAGTTCCATAATTTACATCATAGCAATTTTCATTATGGCCTATCTTTCGAAGGGAAAATAATCCATCTTTTAATCCTAATAACAGACCTATACTTGGGAGCAGGATGTTTTTTGCTAACAAGCATAGTTTGAAGAGTAACATAAAAAAAATTTTGAAGGTCAGAAGAGAATATTAAGGTAGTCCAGTCCGATGCCCTATAGTATTTTTTTCCATTGCAATCGCATTATCGAACTTACTATTTGTTGTTACTGCAATTTTGCTGTTACATCTCCCACTTTGTTATGTATGTACATTAGGTATATGTTGGACTACCTAATGCTAGGTCTGGACCAAAACATCCTTCAGGATCTGAAGAATGACTGGGTAATTTCTGATCAGCTAATTCAAGACCAAAACAAACACTGAGGTGCTACTGCAAACCTGAGGGTATGCCAAAGAAAATCCTTCCCCAAACAAGAATAAGCACCACATCAGCCTATATAAGATAAGATTGTTTAAAGAGAACCTAACAGCCAAAAGAACATGATCAGATCCAAGAAGCAAATGAAAAGACAATAAATAAAGCTCTTGTAAAGAGCTTCATGGTCACGTTAGCACATCAGAGCAAATTAATTCCTAATTTGTCACAGTTAAGTGCCCTACTAGAAGTGCTGCTGAGGATGGACAGAGCAGTACTGGGGTGACAAGAACCTTTTGCGAACTGAAGCTGCCACAAAAGCACCACTGCAGTAATATCTTGAGAAAAAAATCCAAAGAGAATATACTAATACTGCAACAGCAGGAACTCTCCCAGCTTTTTTTAGAGTTTACATCATCAGAAGTTGTTTTGGTAAAACAGCCTTAAGTTTGGCTCCACAACAGTTGATCTAAGCTGCGCTGTGATGTCATTCAATCCCCACGAAATGACACCACCAGAGCGTGCCTTCAGCCTTATGAAAAAGCCTTAGCACCATGTAGAGCGTGTGGTGTGGGTATCATCTAGACCAGTTTCTACAAGTCAGCCAAGTACTAGCTTTGAGAAGTAGTACTGGGGAAAGACAGCAGCCTAATTACTAATAATAAAGACACTAAATCAGTGGCTGTAATTCCAACTACTGGAACTAGCTCCAGTATTAGCATCAGCAAATATTGATTTAATAGGGGATGAGTTAATTGTTTGATCAAGGTTACTTGATTTAATTCCAGACAGTATTATTTGCTTTGCTATTTTTAGGTTCCAAAAAAGTTAATTTTAATCAACCTTTAAGACAGGTGATTTTTTTTTTTTGAATGAGCACAGCAAATTCCCTTGAGGAGCAGGGGAAGAGAAATATGATTAAAAGCAGTTTTTATGTTGATTCACTTACTGAAGCATGTATGCCATTGAACTAAAAGCAACTTGCATCGCTAAACCCAGCATTTTTAATTATTTCATTTTTTGGCTAAAACAACAGGCAGAGTGTTTGTCATTGCTTATGTTTCCACATTATATTTTCACATTCACATCTCCCTCTATGCCCACAAACTTTTAAAACTGACTGCTATTCAAATTCGCTTACTTTTATCAAACAGGAAAGGACTGCATGTTCCAGCCTAGTTGAGAATTAAATTTAACGTGATTTTTTGCCCACCTTTCTCATATCTGGATACTTAAGAATTGCATCCATATTTATCTACCTGTTTCTCTTTCTGTACTAATTGTACATTTCAGAAGCAGAACTTGAAATCTTCAAAGGAAACATATGAAAGCTCGAATATGAGACTGTTTTCTGTGACAAATTCTCAATTGCACTTTGTTCAGTAATCAGAATTGTCCAATTTAATGTTCAACTTATTATTCATAAGATTGGGATGCTGATGTTTAATGCTATTAAGAAATTTTTTATTTGAAAACATTTCCTGTACTAGATCCTTCCTCTAGATGTCATGAAGCCATTGCTACTGAATATGTAGCTTGGGGAGATGCTAAATTAAATTAATACTTGCTTCCAAAAGGAAATTGAAATTTCATAATGGAGCAACAGTATCCCTTAATCACCTCTTAGAAATTTCAGCAGGATTCTATACAAAAATATCCACGTGATACTTAGTTCCTCTCTTCTTCCTTTAGCCTTTGTGTGTATAGAAACAAGATTCTGGTTTTGGTTTTTTTTTTAATTTGTTTGTCTTGGTGGGGGTTTGGGTTTGGTGTCTTTT
>CM030044.1:26894400-26934400 GCA_017639485.1 Pluvialis apricaria | reverse complement strand
AAATAATGAAAAATATACAAAACCGTATCAAGCTCCCAGGATGACAATCACGACACCGGCTGGCACTGAGGGAGACCCAGACTGGACTCAGTGACAGATGGGAACTGGATTCCGGATCTGGATTCGAGATCAGAACCAAAGGCAGACGAACAGACAGAGTCCTCCTCAGATGTCGGCCATTGAAGGAAGAGGGCCGACCCTTTGATGCCTCAGCTTTTATACTGAGCATGAAGCAGATGGGATGGAATACCCTGTTGGTCAGTTTTGGGTCACCTGTCCTGTCCGCTCCTCCCCACAAGTGGGACCCCACTGCGCTTTTCTGCTTCCGCCCCTCCAATGTGGCAAACAACAAAGTTATCTGGCCTTGGGCATTACAGCAATAAGTATAAGCAAGAGCCTCTCTGCATACCATGTCTGGACATCAGCTATAAACATAGCTCTTATCACTCAGAGAGCAAACATTGTCTGCACAATATGCTGTTAATTTCAGTAGTTAGAAGAGGCCCAGCTAGAAGCAAAGTTACTGAACAAAATTGGTCCTGTTTTACCTCAAACCAGAACACATGAGCTCATTTTCATATTTCAAGTCTCTACTTATAATAGCTCTTTCTAGCCTTCAGAACTCCACATAAACGTTCGATGAAAGTGAACACTCCTACATACCTGGCTTAAGTCTACTGACATGCAACTTGTTTTCCTTAGTTATTTTTCATGGACCCTGAAGCAGAAGCCGATACCCCCAGAAACAGAGAAAACAAAAATAACCTCAACAAAGTATTTTACTAGCTTCTGCCAGTCTTTCAAAATGAAAAAGAAGAAACATAAGATCCAATTGTTCTGGACCTTGTCTCCAGTGCCAGCCAGTAGTTGACTACGAGGGAGAGAATATAAAGAAACAAATAAAATCTAAAGTAACATTTCCTGGGGTATACGTACCTCTAGAAATCAACTTAAGGACTTTTTAACACTGAAGAACAAAACTAAACCATCAATATTTAATAGACAACAGGTCAGTTCCTGGCTGTGGCCGCTGCCCTTTTAAAATCCTTTACACGTTTGACTTTCACATCACTTAACAATCAATTCCACAATTTGCGTGTTCTGTGTAAAAAACAGTTTTATTACTTTAAAGCTGCAGACTAAACCCAGAAGAGCTCAAAGGGCTTGACAGAATCTTGAGCTAGAAGAAAAAAAAAAAAAGTGGCTCTTTAACTACCTTTTCCATACCATTATGACTTACTTCCTCATCTATTTTCTTCTACTCACTTTTTCTTCTCCACTTCAGCTCCCCAACCTGAAGAGCAAAGTAACACAAGATGGTTCAAGACAGTCAAAAGATGACCACTGCTAACAGAGGTCTGCTTCCCCCGACCACCCCAGCATACATCTTTGCCAGCACTAATGCTCAAACGATCTCTCCATGAGCCAATTCAGTTCACCAAAACAGCAGGAAATTAACACAGTAAGAAAAAAAAAAAAAAAAAGAGCTGACAGTTTTACTCCTGGGTTAAGCAAATTGAGCAAGCTCAGCAAAAGGTTTGACTAGCATCGGAGACCAGAGAACCAGAGAGGGGGAGAGGGAAATGAGACCTCCGAATTTAGGATGACATTGATTTCTCAAGGGACTTCACTCCTAGTCTGTTTATGGTGCAGAGTTGCAAGTGGTTTAGACTGTTTGAACTTCTGGCTGCTACTGAAAGAGCCCCAAATCCCCCTCCTTTCTCACTCCCAAAGGTATATATGTTCCTACCCTAGTCCTTATACGTCAACATCAGCATTATCTCCTGTAGTTGCATCATTAGCAGTAGTAAGCAGATCTACCTCGCTGATCATAGGAAGAGCACACAGTTTATCTGAATGTTGACAGATTTAAAAAGTATGCATAACATGAGTTTACCAAATGCATAATGGAATTAAGATCCTCTGTACTAGGTAGACAAAAATTCCACCTTCCTGAGCCACAGTCACAGGCAGGAACTACTATTGGAAGCCTAGAATAAAAATGGGAAAATGGTACAAGGACAGAGCAAGCACACTCTACTTCTCTTGGTATGTTTCCCCTGACCTCCAGCAATTGCCAACAAATCAGGTTCTACATGAGCTAGAATGACACCTATGTGCTTAAGCCACCAAATAAAGACTGCTCTCCAGCATTAGAAAAATCAACACAAGAAATACTTCCCTGGCTGGACTGAGAAAGCTCAGTGGAACTCTGAAGGAGAGTGGGAATTTCTCAATTTTGCTACTGAACAGCTTCACTATTGAAACGACATGCATCTTTTCAAAACTAATGTTACTATTAACCATGGTATATGCTAATATGCCATGGATTCAGCCTGGGCACACAGAAAGCCTAAAGCTGACAGCATGTATTGACTAGATAATGGAATATCTATGCTGACTTAGTTCAAACCTAAAAATCCATAACAGTGTTACTGTACAGGGTACAGCTATTTTTGTTATAGTATAATAAATTCCATGCATTAACACTATGCACAATTATAACACAAGTAATTCAGTAACTGCAGTAACGCTGGCACTGTGCTAATCATTACCTGCACAGCTTAAAATATCAGGTCCCAAATCTGCAAACTACTTACGCACATTCTTGGGTTCACTAATGCTCCATAAGCACACACACATTACAGACTGGGGCCTATAAGGAAAAGTCATGGAAGGAGGACAGAAATACAATACTTGACACATTTATAACAATCTGCCATGTTTTCTTAGCCACGAGCAACTACTTTTTGATTTGGACAGGACCTCAAGTTCATGCATTCATTTTCTTGATAGTGATAAAAACATCAAAGATAAACTTTCTCTTTTAAGAGTCAAGATGTAACCACACACAAGCATACAGATCATTTTTAGCCCCTCCTGCATCTGCAGCTTACAGAATTGAGTTACCATAACATTTCAGGTTAACTTCGGAAGCTTGGCTTTTGTCAGGGATTACTACTGTGAAGACTATGAAAATCAGCTACAGGTGTTTTTTTTAAGTCAGAAAAATATTTCAAGTTAAAAATTACTTGGTTTTAACATTTTTATAGGATCTCTGTTATTAGAGATTTCTCTGAATTTCCAGGGCTTCACATTACGTGAACACAGTTATTTCCCAACTCTTGCAATACATTCCTACAGACTTTAAAATCCTTGCCATAGCAACAACTGAAGTTCCCCTTCCGCTCCACTGAGAAAGTTTGCCTGGCTTGGGCATTCCTGAATGCCAGCAGCCAGTGGGAGCATGGAGGGGGAGGAGGGGAATGGCAGAATCCAGCAGAAGCAACGAGGATGAAAGCTCTTAAGTTATGGACTACTCAAAAGGCAGAAGATGCTGGCTGGGCATGAAGATTTTGCTGAAGTACTGTAAGAAGCAACTTGGATGGTCCAGAGCAAAGAAGAGAAGGGCTACTCCATCAAGAGAGATGGAAGAGCATTTCTGATGGACTGAAGACAAGCATTGGAGACAAGTTAAAAGTTTATCAACCTGTCCTGAAGAGGCTCTGGAGCAGCAAAAATTCCAGGAGAGAATGGCATGGAATGGAATGGGACAGAAGCTGAAAGTTATAAATGCTAAGAAGCCTGAGAATTTCACTTCTCCAGAAGGACAAACAAGATATGAGGCCTCTGTTGTGGCAACAATTGGCGTTACCATAGATCTCCACTTCATTTTCCCTTCTATAGCTCAGTCATCATCTTCAGTCAAGACTTTTGTTTTGGAGAAAAGGCATAGAATCTACTTCCTCCCCTCGCTGCCCCCTCACCCCAACTGGAGATAACCAATTAGAAGGGTTACAGTAATGAGAAAAATTAAATAGAACTACAGTCATATTATGTGCGTAGGCAATTCACAATACAGCAGGAAAGAGACTTAATACAGTTTAAAGAAAATATGGTGGACTTCCTGATCCTGAATGAGATTCCCACCTATAACATACATATAATTTAATAATACTTAAATCAAAGTCAAGCCAGGATGGATTATAGTTGTTAATGCAGCTGCAACTTATCTTCTATATACAAAGAACTACCATAAAATTTTTTAGTTTTTCCATAGATCCACATTCTAATTCAGCACATAAAATGATTATTTATAACTGTTTTATCCACATAGGAGAATATACGGCTCCAAGCCATGAGTAAGAATGCCATGAAAAAAGTATGTACAATCAAGAAAACAGTACTGCACATATGCATAATGACATGAAATTAGGGTTGCCAACCAACTGTAACTATTGTATTTCCAAACTTTTGAAAGACTGCTTAAAGAATTTAAAGTTGCAAAGCCACAGTTTTGCATACATTCTTGCCCAAATAAAAAAAAATAAAATATCCTTCCTCCTTAATATAGCATCACTACTGACACCTACAGTGATAACCCTGGTGTGCAACACTTTTGCCAATTAAAATGACGACATCAATAGATTACTGTGGACATGCACAAGACAGTTTTGCCTCAGGGGACAGAAGATAATTGTAAACACAAAAAGAATGAGATGCCAGAATCATGCATTTCACTAGAGGCTTTTATATTATTTTTTTCTTAGAAGAGGTAATGGGGATGGAGGAATTCAAAGGAGGTAATCTGTTAAAGATCTGACCATTACTAATTTAAATTTGTGAGATACTTCTAAAAAGGAACCAGTGTTCAGGTCTGCTCAAGAGGTAAAACAAATGAAATCAAGACCATTTAAAAAAACACCACCACACTATGCAATTTTCACAGCAACCACTGTGTTCTTCTCACAGCTTTTTAGATATGTGTGGGTACTATTTGGTTGAAGTTCAAAAGAAAGCATACACTGAAAAACACAGGGAAATAGGAACCCCTTCAAACAAGTAGTTTTGTTTCTGGAGATTAGAGTCAACTTGCAATTGACCTTCAACTATTTGGGTTGGTGACTACATAATGTGTAAGAGATGACTTCTAAACTCCCCAAAACAAAGACTGAGAGAAGCAGCACTTCTGAGCCTCACTGAGGAATGTCTCAAACACTCGCAAGTACCTTGAAATATAGCTATAGTCAGATAAGGGTATAGCAGGAGTGGATAACACCTGTCCCGTCGGGGGAGCAGGGCGGAATCTAATATTTTTGTATGGACCTTGAGAGTTGTCTCACCTTAGTCCATACTGCTGGGGATTTGCAGAGTTACTTCCCCCCCTCTTTTCTGAGTGGGGTGTGACAGTATGCCACAGATGTTAACTCAGACAGCACTATGTAAATGCAGGTGCACTCTTTTCTCAGCCAGTTCACATAAAGCAGTTTTTATGTGGGGCAGAGACTAAGTTAGTAAGTCTAAAAGACCAAAGCAGCTTTCAAATGCAGGGCCAACTCGGGACTTTCTGTATCTGATCCTGATGCCAGGAGTACTACAGAAGGTACTTAAGACATATCTAAGTAGCTCTGGACCACAACAACCACATTTGGCTAGCACTGAACCCAAGTTTAAGACTCCAGGACCGAGCTGGTGACAACCCTAGACAGCAGATCCACAACACTCCTGCTCTCTGAGAAGGGTTATTTAATTTGGATGAGGTCTGCTTGTATCCAACAGTGCATGCAATATATTCACCCTCCTGAATCCCTGAGCTCTTGGATGTGCAGTGTACACACATTAAATCGCTTTATCATGCTGACTCAGTATAGCTGAGCAGCTCTGCATCTCATTCCTCAATACCTGTATAGGATATCCCAGCCCTTCCCACTAATTGAGCTAACAAGCAGTTGTTGCATACAATATTGTAATTGTAATGAGAATAAAGAAAGGAGACATGAGTTTCCTATCAATATTAATGCTAAGAAGTCAGAGCTAGTGCCTATGGGTAATGGGAAATAAGCAAGAAAGCAACCATAATTTGTATGGTGGACAGAAGATTGAGAAAAATTGTGATTTACACCAGAAATAGCAAACTTCTTGAGTAACAAAGAAAATGAATTAGTCTTGTTCTTGAATTAACAATAGTCAGCATACAGCAAAAGGGATGTCTGCGTTCTCTACAATACTTCATACTTCACTTGCACAAAATGTGTGCTGAACTCACCAGTAAAACAATTCAATATAAAAGAATTGTTCAAATTTATATTTCAATACAGACCAACAGTTTTGTGTAACTTGCAGAACTTTCTGTGGCTGGAGAAAAAATAATTAAAAAAACCCCAATGCAGTGTAAATTGCTTGTCAGTATGATGATATTTTACAAAGAAAAAAAACCTATCAACTCCAGTGCAACAGGCAAAAGAACAATCTTAGGAAGATTCCATAGTTTTAGAAAGGTGGTTTTGAAAAAGAGCTGCTTCACAAAAATCAATACACTTTCCCCATAGGTTCATGATGTAAAATTCTATAATCAAGGCTTGTAGATTTGTAATTATGGTATGTCAGCCACATTTAAACAAGAGTGTTAAAAGATTGTTAAAGTTAAACTAACACAATTGCAATGTGAATTGTCTTAGTCTCATTCTAATCTACTGGTGTCACTTCCACTTAATCAGATAGAAACTATGGGCAAATGTCAGTGCTATTTTCACATGACCCAACTTACTTTGTTTGCAGTAGTTTTTAAAATCATTGCCAATCTGAAATGAGAATAAGATATTTTTTAAAGTTTTTTTTCTAATCAATTCCCTCACTATCCAGCAGGTTGTCTAAGTTTGGATTTACTGAGAATAAGACTATTTTGAAGTGATTAAACCAGAAGTATTGCTTGTTAGGATATAAGCCATAAATAAAGCAAACATTATTATTCATGGTCATCAAATCTACTTTTTTTTTTTTTGAATGACAAACTAATGAAAGTGTGCAGTCACCAAGAGCCTGACTATCAGATTGGTCAAAAAAAGCAAAAGGTTCTTCCCATTCCTAGTTTAAATTTCTTAGACTCATACATAGCAATGTAAGAAATATGAAGACAAGTAAAGTACCCAAGACCTAGACTATATAGTCTCAAGAGGGGCACACAAAGAATTTATGACATACAGCTAAAAAAAATCCCAAAGCAGCTGCTTTGTTCTTAGTTTGGAAAAAAGTGTGGAGTTAGGTAACTAATGAGAGAAAAGAACGTGCTACAGCAGATGATTAAAAAGACAAATGAAATGTCGAAAAAGTTCAATACATCCTAATGGTTCTTGACCCTTATCTTTTTTGATATACTTTTATAGCCTGAGCATTGAAAGCACTTGAAAATCAGTATTACAGGCTAAATTGGATGTACTTTTCTAAACTGCAAACACAGAAAAAAACTAAGGAAAATGAACTGAAGTGTTAAGTCAGTCACTTTAATAAGTTTAATATGTTTAATAAGTCTCTGTGCGAGTCTTCTCACACACTAGGAATAAATACCTATATAGTTGTTCTAGTCCAGAATAAGAAGGCAAATGTTCATAAGTTGACTCAAGTCACATGCCCACTGTAGTAGAGAGTATAGAATTAGGCTTCTAGTTGCAGAGGGAAGGGTGGAGTGCGACAGAGCCATACCTCTTCTGGTATCTGCATGCAACTGTTACAGAAGTGGGAGCTGCTGCTGTATCATCTCTGCAGGGAGTGTAAGATAACATTCCCTTTTTCTCTCTCTTTTTTTTTTAAAGTTACCTTCACTTACAGTATGCCGACTACTGCAGAGTAACTGTAGATGTCCATATTGTTACCACACAACAAACACAAGCTAAGTTTACTTGCTTATTCACACAGCCATTCTCCAAAAGGAAACCTGAATCCTGTCGACTGCATTTGTATTATTTCCCCAAATGCTTTCATCCCTTTCTTTGTACGAGCCCTGAAATGTGTACAGTTGTGGGGTGAGTTGGTCCAGGCAGGCCTCATCCTTCAAAATAACTTCTTTTTTTTCCCCCAGTCCTGGTTATTTTCCCATGGAACAGCTCCCTGAAATATACAAACAGGGGGCCACCTAAGTCGTCGTGCAGGGCACAAAGGAGGAGGCTGTAACACAGCCCCTCAGTTTTAGATTAGCTTAAGCCATCGTGGACCAACACCAAGTCCTCTCCTGTCACAAGTGGCAACTGTTTCAGCTCAGAGGAATGCCCACCTAGTTACCCCTGAAACATACTGTAATTCATTAAGTATTGTTTTTAAGAGGCCACAGGATTTTTATTTAGACTCACAAAATAGTTCTCAGGAACAGTCAGACTTTGCCTGGACATGTCTCGGCCAGCCTAGAGTTTTGTTTGGTTGGTTCGGTTTTTTTTCCTGGGGGGGGGTGGAGGGGTGGGGGGGGTGGGGTGGGGTGGGGGTGGGTTTTTGTTTTTGGTTGTTTGGGGTTTTTTTCTAACTTGTTTAACTGTAAACACTATTATGACTAGGTGACAATTACCTGCTTTGTTTTGATTTTTGCTCAGTGTTGTGAAATCATGTGGTATAACACTATTGTATTGATTTTTGTTACTAACAAAAATGAGCTCTCTCTAACTTAGAATAAAAGAAAGTAGCATAAAAGATCAAATCTTAAGAGAGCAGGTGCACGGAATGATAGCAGAGCCCTTGAAAACACAGTGACAGGAAGATGGTGAAATGTCCTGGTGCTATAAGCAACTCGCCAATATTGGTCAAATATTGGTTAAAGGAATGCAACCATCTCTCGATGGTTAAAACCAGTTTTAGGATAACAAAGAAAAACTATTCAACAAATGTAAAACACACCATATGCAGTACATTCAGATAAAATGTGGGGTGCGAAACAATGAAGAAAAACTAAGATGGGGATTTTTTACATGCATTTCTATATGCAGACTCTGAGAAGTACAAAACAATCAACATCATAGTCCTCTCAACAAAGGACTTGGAATGCTAATGACCTGCTTGAACTTCTCCCATCCCCACTATCAAATCAAGCCAGTGGCCTGCGGAGCCAGAGGGCCAGCAAAAAGGCAAGTATAACATCAGGGAAAGCATGCTAATAGAAACCTCCTGTATGTTATTTTTGACTTTATACAATTTGAACTGTGTTAGTATCATTGTAACTGAACTAATAGCCAGTCGGAGTTTAAGCGACCTACTCTGGTAACTTGGATGCAACAAGCTTGGAACAAAATCAAAACCAGCACTCACGGATTTCCATAAATCAAGTGAACAAACAGAAGAACCACACTAAGCAGTAAAGAAATTGCTCACACAGGACAAGACAACACTACTAAATTTTAATCTCCTGTTCTCAGCTCTCTCACTTAAACTGCAGAAGCAGAGACAGGGAGAAAAAGAACATGCAAGCTAATCTCAGAGTTAGAAGCACTACAGACAGTGGCGCACAGACATTGAGCTAGCTCCACACACAGTTATCTGCATAACCATGCTGGCATCATTAGGCCACTTTGAGGTCCAAGGGGACAGACATAGCCACATGGTACAGTATTCACTATGTGAATATGCAGGCCTGCACCAGCTCTGTTGGGGTCTCCACACAGTTGTTCATTGCCGAGTAAAGACTTTCCCCCTTCACTGTTTCCCAATACCTGAACATGAGGAAAAAGCTTGTTCAGGTAACTTTTGTGATGACTTGTCATTAAGCAATGGTCACCTAAAATGCTATTCAGTATTACCACATAGTTCTCTCAGTAAAAATATCAAACAGCAGCAATAAGCCAGTAGTGAAACTTCTACAAATTCTACAATAGCAAAATTGTGTCTTACTAGATACAACAGCTTTCTCAAAAATCACTAGACAAATAAATTATACCTTTAGCTAACAAAAATAATACAGACTAACAAAACGTTAACCAAAGTAATTCTTATTTCCCTATACCTCAGAATACTTTGCCTGTAAAAAACAGGACAAAACACCATCCACTTAAAAATGAACAGAGGGCATTTAAAATATTCTTGTCCAGCAAAGCCAGTAACCATAACACAGGCCATGAAAGTGACCTAAAGCAAAAGGCAGTCACCGAGCCCCTCAATGAGACAGCACTAAAGCTTTCTGGCTTAAAAATTCATGATTTGCATGTCCTGCGTAGTGACAGGAAACAGGACCTTACAAGCCTATAATCAACTTCTTGCTCGTGGCAGGACTTGAGAACTGCTCCCCATGTGGAGCCTAGGAACTCAAAAGTGCCTTTATTTAGCATGAACAGTCATAAATCTGTATCCATTTTACTCTCCTAGTTTTCAAGTCCAATCTTACAAAGCTAATCAGGTATTAGAAACTGTGCTCATCTTACTATTAAGTCTTTTCCTAACTCAAATTAGGTAAGTTGTAATACGAAGTTGAATTTATGAAACTGGACTATTTAACATCCTGATCTGGCACACACACTAATTACTGTCTCTGCATGAGCCAGAGCAGTCTTTGTAGGGTGCAGCCTTAATAAACGCCACTGTGACCAAATATTTAACATCAAACCCTTGCTTTTACAGTCATAATAAGACAAATCCAGACAGATAAACTGCAACTTTTCTTTAAAATTAAGACTGTGTTAGAACTCGGCATAATCGAGACTCAGGTGATGAGTTTACCCGAGGTTTTGCAGTGTGGACGTTCAAATCAGAAGTAGCCCATTTAACAGTTGTTTTGACAAAACAGGTAAGACTTCATGCCTCGGCAAGGTATGCGGCGAGGCTTGCCCTGCCCACTGACGGGGCAGCGTGACTCCCCTCGGCTCTCAAAATCACGAAGGAAACAGGACAAAAACCCCGTTTAACCGTCGTCTCCGGAAAGAAAGGCCTGCTCCTCACGGCGGTGCGTGAGGGGAAGATGCCGGCAGCCATGGCAAAACTTGTGCCAGGGCCACCCTCCGGCGCACCCCGGCGGCCCCACCCAGCGCTCCCCGGCCCCGCAGCAGGCACGGCCGGCCACGCACGAAGCCCCGCCGGCATCTGCTCCCCCACCCGACCCGGCGGAGCCCCCGGCGGCCCGGTGGCGCCCCTTCCCCCCCGCTGGGGGCGGCGGGGGCTGCCCTCAGAGCTCGCAGCAGGGCCCAGCCCGCCCTCCGCCACCCTCAACGGCTCGCAGCGGCTAAGGCCCGCGCCTCACTCCCCGGGCGGCGGGGCGGGGGCCGCAGCGCCCTCCCGCCGAGCCCCGGGCGCACTCACCGCCTCACGACGCCGGCTTTGATCTTGATCTGCCTCAAGCGCGGGTCGGCCATGGCGTGGCTGGTGGGGGAGCGGCGCAGCTGCGCAGGGGACGCGGCAGCGCGGCGACTGCGCGGGCCCGACCCCGCGCATGCGCCAAGCCGCCAGCCTGGGCGGCACCACCGAGCGCGGGGGCGGGGCTCCGCGCTCCCCCGCCCAGTGGAGGCGTCCGGGCGGGGCGGCGGCGGCGGCGGCGGCGGCGGACCTCGTCCGCCGGCGGGTGCCGGTGCCTCAGCGCACACCGGGAAAAGAAGTGCGAATCCACCCTCAGATGCAGCGGCGGGAGTTATTCTGAGGTGGCAGCGTGGTGGTGTCAGGGGGTGGGGTGTGAGCAGTCCCTCCTGCTCCCCTCGCTGGCAATGCAGTTAGCATAGCTAACGCCATTTTATAAGGCAAGCGGCCATTCCCTGGGACCCGGTGGGTCACACATTCATTCCCTTTCCCTCATCATCAGGCCTTGAAGGCCCTGTGTACCAGGTAGACAAACCAAACAGATTTCTGCTTCCCCTCCCTACCGGCCTCCAAGTTCCTGGGTGCCAGGCCGTTTACTCCCTTCCTTGCTGGCCTTGAAGGTCCCCGGCCAGCCTGGTGGTGTTGGTGACCCCACCACAGAACAGGGAAAAGCGCAGCAGCGCTCAGAGCACTGTCTGTAAAACCAAGCAGTTACAAGTCCTAAGGAGACTTGGACCAGAACTGCTGCTGGCCAGGGAGAACGCGACCCCCCCCCCCCTCCGTGGCCAGGGAAGCCTCCACCATCATCTGCTGCCTCCGAGGACTGAGGGAGCGGCTCGTTCTCTTTCACATGGTTTTTGAGTCTAGATTATGATTGCTATATTGATACAGCAAACCACGTATTAAGATCCAACCCAATCTGCAGAGGGTCCAGGTGATTAGACACTGTAAGTCAAATTGTGTTATAAAATTCTGTATTACGCTACTTACAAATTGCACTACACCGATTCTGCTTGTAGGAATCCTGAGCCGTTCTAATTATAAATTCTGTGCTATACTAATCATAAAATCCTGTTATGAAAATAAAGCTTTAATTGTAACTACAACTTAGTGCTGTCATCATTCTGCCAAGGATCTCTAAAAGAACCTGTCTGTCCCCTTAATGTCAAGGGACTGTTAGAATCAAAGAAAGAGGCAACACGAGCACTGGCAGCTCACTCCTAGAGTTATAACTGACCGATGGTTCAAGGGCTGTTTTCCTTCATGATTATACTTAGTTGAGGATAACCATTTAAGGGGTCAAATTCTAGAAAAAAACCCAACCTTTGGGTATGTGTTTGAAAGGACTTCCCCCGAATGCACACTTCAATCAATAAGAAAAAAAAAAAAAATAGCTTCATTGAATAAATAAGGAAGATAAGTATAGTTTCAGTGGAGTGCAGTTCAGGAAGGTCTACAAAGGCCTTTTTTTTCCCCCCACATCCTTTTATCCAGTGTTAGTCGCTTGCCCCGACTCTTGACACTTCCAGTGACCGATACCTCTCGAGAAAAGCTGACTGCAAGGCAGTATGTCATGTTGCTTTTGGTGACCTGCCAGTTACAGGTCATTAGCCAGCAGCCCCGGGAGTGCAGCTGGCACCATCGGGCCCCGTTCAGACATGGCATAGGGAAAGAGGGCTGTGATCGCTCAAATCCACAGAGATATGTCGTGTCCATAGAGGAGGATGAACGTGACCCCTCTTACAGAGACCAGCAAGCTTCCCTGAGGACCTGCGTCCAGGGCCAGCCCAAACACAGCCTTGGCTCAGCAGGTTGTCTCTGCCGGGAGACGCAGGTCTCAAAATGAGCAGCCTGCATAATCCCATGAATGACTATGACCTGAAAACAAGTTCACAGATGTATTTTGTATTTGGTATGCAAACCTGCTATCACCAGTGCAGGAGGAGGAGAAAAGAGAGCAGCATTCTGGCAGGGGTAAGGGAAAATGTAGCCCCTTACTTCAACAGAAACTCAAATCTTATTAATCTGGCTTTAGAAAGCTGTTTCGAGTCATGCTGGGGCTGACGCTATTCTCTAAACAATTCCAAGGCAGCAGGATTCCCACTTATGTTACATACGCTTTGAAAATACAGACCGCTGCAAGGAAAACTGCATTACCACTGTGCGCCTACATGTCAATTATTTTTGCAAAAATAGTCCTTGATGTCATTTCTGTATTTGACATAGTTGTTCCACAAGTGAGAAAGCCAACAACAAATAACAGTTTGAAAATAAATATTGCCTAGAAGTGGCAATATTAAGAAAAGTAACTCAATGTTTCCAAGTACTACAAATGTTTTATTTCTAGCCCTGAAGCATTAAAACATATTACTGACAGCATTTAGGCTCAGCTACTGAATTTTAGTAGAATTGTTTTCTTACAGCTAATTCAGTAACCCAACAGAGGATAATATACCAAATCCGAGTTCATATTTAAGCATATATGATGATAACTTGAAAAAAGTGTTTAATTGTAACTACAACTTAGTGCTGTCATCTTTCTGACATGGATCTCTAAAAGAACTTGTCTGTCTCCTTAGTGTGAAGGGACTGGTAGAAACACGGTAGATGCTGAAGTATACTGTAAAATGTGTCTAAAAGCACAATCTACTTTATTATTAATACCCATTTGTACAAGTACCTGAAAAGTATAAATTAACACTTTAAAAAATAGTAATTTCATTTCTGGATATCCAGGGAAGTATGTATAATGCTTTCCAGGACAGACACACCTTTTATAATTAAAGGGGGTTTTTATTTTTTCCAGAACTTTGAAACAATTTCTAGCCTAGTCAGTCATAGATACATTTCTATGTGAATTAGTGATGTTACACCAGAGTTGAATACACTCTGTCAGGAAGATTGTGAATACTATTGTATCTTTGGGTGGTATAGAAACTGTCAATTCTTCAATGAATTTTGCCAGCATTCTGCTTGTGTTGCATCTGGTTGAAGGTTTTTCATAAGATCTATTAGCCCTACGTCATTACATGCACACTGTTGCGTAGAGGCAGATGCCTAAGCATAGTTTGCTGATGCTCTAGCTATGCTGACATATGGAGCAACTCATTCTGTACATGGGACCCTTACGCTTATCTTTACATATTCTCCTGTATTGCTCCCTCACAGCATCTCACATGTAAAGCTGCAGCTGCTGTGAATATGACTTTCTGTCCTCTGACCAGTGTCTTCTGGTCATCTCAGCTTTCATTTGGCTCCACATAAGGAGTACTTCCACCGCAGCTTTTTACATGTTTTGCACAAACTTATTTGAGCCAGTGTAATTGTTACTGCCAATGTACTCTGCCTTCTGTCTAAAAAATCAAGCTAAGTTTTGTTTATTTCTTCTGGATAGGAGCACACATAGTGATTACTGCTCATTCCCATTTCACTTAAGAACGAAGAACTGGAAACAGCTAATCAGCCTGATGAGCTCAAATCTATGCACACATAAACAACTGTGTAATAGATGTTTAATCTGAAATGTTCACAGAGCACCCAATTCGCATGCAAGAGAGCACATCAGGCTGCAAAGCACCTCCTATAACTCATAACATTCTCTGTGAAAGACCAGCTTAAGAAGTTGTCCTGGTTTGAGGTAAAACAGGACCAATTTTGTTCAGTAACTTTCCTTCTAGCTGGGCCTCTTCTGACTACTGAAATTAACAGCATATTGTGCAATGTTTGCTCTCTCAGACTGGTAAGAGCTATGTTTATAGCTGATGTCCAGACATGGTATGCAGAGAGGCTCTTCCTTATACTTATTGCTGTAACACCCAAGGCCAGATAACCTTGTTGTTTGCCCCGTTGGAGGGGCAGAAGCAGAAAAGCACAGTGGGGTCCCACTTGTGGGGAGGAGCAGACAGGACACGTGACCCAAAACTGACCAGCAGGGTATTCCATCTCATCTGCCTCACGCTCAGTATAAAAGCTGAGGGATCAAAGGGTCAGCTCTCTTTCTTCCATGGCTGACATCTGAGGAGGACTCTGTCTGTTCGTCTGCCTTTGGTCCTGGTCCTGAATCCAGATCCGGAATCCAGTTCCCATCTGTCACTGAGTCCAGTCTGGGTCTCCCTCAGTGCCAGCCGGTGATGTGATTGTCATCCTGGGAGCTTGATACGGTTTTGTATATTTTTCATTATTTCCTTTTATTTTATTATTAATATTTCATTAAAGTAGTTTAGTTCCTTCTAAACTCATAAGTCTCTTTTCCCTCCTCTACCTCTCTTTGAAGAGGGGTAGAAGGGAACATCTGTCGGTCCCATCTGGGGTCCACTATGTCCCCAGTCACTGATTTGGCCTAAGCCACGACAGAAGTTAATGCCGCATGTATGCTTTGTCACAAGAAAAGAGCAGACAGACTCAAAAGCGCTGCAGTATGCCACAAGTCCCTCTGATATTAGCAATTCCCAGTTAATATGTCTCCCAGTTAAAGACTACCCTTAAGAAACACACAACTTCTAAGTTGTGCAAATAGCAAGTTTCATTAATCCCATATTCTTATCATATCCCTTCCTCGCTTTTAAAATCCTTTTCCTTGGCTTTAGTAAGAGAGTTTGTGAAGTAACAGGGCTGTTGCAGTACAGCTGTTTTGTGTTATACTACTAGTTCATTTGGACTATAGACCCAACAAGTTTGTCAGCTGATATAGTTTAAATTAGAGGTATTATGCCACTTCCACCTATGCTGCTGAGGTCAGAGTGTACCTTGCAGAAGGAGGTGCAGTCACCTCTAAAGTCCACTAAACCCCAGTGACAGCTTCTGTCATCTCGTCCATTACTGGTTGGTTTAGACAGCTTGAAAAATCCATGGCCAGAGCCATGCCAAATGTACATTTGCTTCAGCTGAGGACTGAGACTATTACTTTAATAAGTAAATGCTCAATGAGCTTTTATACTGTTTTGTTTATCCATCAAAACCATCTGTGCTGTTTGAATATAATTTCATTTTCATTTATGATAAAACAAAATGTGGAAATTATTTAGTCTTCAAATTTTATCTTTTTTGTAGGAAAAGCAAATTTCATTCAGCCTCCCTAAGGGGTACTACATAAATAAGATTAGATTTTGAATAAAAGTCAGTAGTGCCTCCTTAATTTTTTTTTATATATTCAGTAGATAAAATTAACCTCTGTACAGCTGGCCAGCACAAAGATAGGCACCATTTAAGTACACAAGAATGAATTTCCCTGGTTGTGAGCATACAACATAGTATCAGTATTCCTTGTAGTGTAGATCTCTTGACCCACTTTCTTATCAGGTGATCATCACCGGTCAAAGCGATCTTCCACAAATATCTGCCCCAAAATGCTTAGAGAGTTGTTCAAAGACACAAATACAGGCAAGTAGCACAGGCCATGGGGTGGGACAAGGATAAAAAGAGTTGCTGCTGTGGAGTTTGCGAGACAGCTACTGAACACGGTTAATCAAGTGGGAGCTGTGTTTTGTTACAGGAGAGGCTTGATGACATGGGGAAGTTAGGTAAAGGAGGAAGAGGGCACCAAGCAGAAGCTGAAAAGAGTCAGGGCCAAAGTCCATTCCCGTTTCTGCCCTTGTACCGTCTCCAGACACCACTGGAATGGATTCTGGTTTCATCTATGCCTCTGTGAAAAGGAAGTAGCCCACTGGGATGTGCTGGTATAAAATGAGAAGGAAACCTACTCATCTTCAGCAAAGTTATTGTGACAGTACAACTTACCCTGGCTAGAGAAGGCAGCAATGGTGATTCCTCAAATATTACACTACTGGGGAGTGCAGGTTACAAAACAGCCCTCTCATACAGTTTTGAGGGTGAAACTGTGCCTATAATAAATGCTAAGCTACAATTCAAACCTTTTTAGCTAACTCAAGGCTTTTTTAAAAGCAGTTTTTCCTAGCTCAGACCAACCATTAGATGAAGAGCTGGAAGTAGTGAGAGAAAAACGGATTTATGTGCGTGCATCAAAAGGAGAATATATCCCTTTGCGAATTATTTCCATGGGTCCCCTACCTACAAATGAAGAGATATGTGATATAACAATTCATTGTTCTGACACACATTACAATCATGATGTGCAGTTTTTAATGCATCATGTTACATTAAGCTTAGCCCATGGTCTAACACCATGTAACATAAATTTCTGTGAAGGGAGTAACATAACACGATACTGTCTTTTAAAAGACACACACGATTTTTTCAGATCACCTACTTTTTATCCATGAATGCCCAATTCAAAAATCAAGGTGGCAGACGAAAGTGGAGTGAATGAGTATCCACAAACCAGAGTATTTATCTTGTGTAGTTTTGCTCATTGCTACCTGTAGTCAATGACTCCAGTCAATTTTTATGTTGTAATGCATGAGCAAAGTTGATGGACATATTTTTTTGTCACCCCCAGTTAGATTTTATTCGGGGTCAATCAAGGGAGACCTGACAGCCGTTAAGACTGTAAAACACATTGAGAATCCTCACAAGTGTTTATTTCTCAACAGAGAGGGGGACTTTGATTATGAACCTGTCACTAACCTTATTTTGGCTGCTGTCTTTTTGTCCTACCTTGGAGACAGGTTTTCTGTTTTAATTGATAGTTTATTTTAAAATAAAAATATCATGTAAGTGATTCTCACTGGAATGAAATAAAATGAATTATTGATTTGACAATAACTGGATATAATAAAATCTCTGGTGAAAGATCAAATTCAAATCTGAAGTTTAAAGAAATCACAACATAAAGCTGCATGTGATCAATCTCTTGGGGAAAAAAAGAGATTTACATATTACATATACAAAAATACATTTACGTATACTTACACATATGCTTATTTGTCTCCCCTCAAGTCATTAGAAAGATTCAGGATTTTTAAAGACTTTTTATATAAATGTCTTGAAACTGGCCTTCAACACCTGCTTGGTTCCTAAGTTATTAACTTTATTTTTAATTGAATCCTTTAGGTGCTACAATACAAAGCAAAACCATGAAACTGACAGACATCAACAGACATCTGTGTGGGTTTGACTGATCACATGCTTCAGTGCAAAGTTTAAATACCAGCAAAGGGGATTCCTCCTTTTTTGGCCACATCTGAAAACTGCAATCCCTACCAGAGACTGAACACTCAGGACAATATTCTTCAATGAAGAAACAATCTTTGCCAGTGCTTAGCAGACAGGAACATGTTGGTAGCACACAAAGGTGGAGGACTGCAAAGTAGCTGGCACCAAACAGGCAGATCATGCTAATATCCCTTATGGTGCTGCTTGTGATGTTCTGAAAGCTTCTCATGAGTCAGGAAAAAAGGAAAACAGTAGCTGTAGACTATAGCATCAAGACAAAGCAGTATACAGAAAGTCTCAGGGAGATCAAAAATGTATGCTTTTAATTGAAGAGCAATCTTTACTGACGGAGATAAACACGCTGTCATGATATAGCTTGACACTCTAAGGCAACTGGCATGAAATCACACTACATTGTGATTAAAAGTTTAGCACTGTGCAGTACCAGTTTAGCACATTTTAAATAGTTTGGAAATTTGTGTGTTGTAATTGGGTAATTATCATAATGTAGGAATTTCTGGTGAGTTCTTGCAGGAATCTGCTCACCAGGCCTAAGCTATTCGATATGTTTATTAATCACCTGAGAGGAAGTATAAAATAATTGCTAGTACAGCCTGCTGCTGGCACAAATGTTGTTGATGTTGTAAGTAATAAGAACAGATTAGTTCTGTAAAGCAATTTGGATTGCTGGGTGAAATAAACTAATTCAAAATATATTATTTCAATGCTGGTAAAGTCAGGGTCACACATGTAGGAGCAAAGAAAGTAAATCAGGCTTACAGAGTGAAAAACTATGACCTGGAAACCAGTAACCCTGGAAAAGGACTGTTGGGTTGCAATGGCTAACCAACTGAATATGAGACCAGCTATAGTACCATGGCTAACAGGGAGGAGGTATCATCCATTAACATATCGACATGTCAGTGTTATGTGGGAGTCTAGAAATGCCCAAAGAGTGATGCTCTGGCTGGAATCGCGTGCCTAGTTCTGCACTTTAAAATGGGAAAAAAAAATTGTAAGGCTTACAACAAATCTATGGGAGTGATACAGTGCCTGGAAAACATACCCTATGCGGCAAGGTACAAGAAGCTAAGAGTATTTAGTCAGCAAAGAAGGGATTTCGTCAATTTGTAACCTACACAGGGAAGGAATTCCTGATAGCAGCATGTTCACAACCCAGTGGAAAGAATGAGCAGTAGGATACAACAGTAAACTCAAACTAGACAAAGTCAAGATAGAATTAAGGGGCCAAATTTTAAGTACTTAGCAATTAATTACGGGGAACACTACCAATGGGTAAAAGAGGTGTTTAAGATTGGATGTTTTTCTGTAAAATGTGCTTTAGCTTAGCTGCGAGTTAAGGCTCAGTGTAGAACTTAGAAGGTGAAATCTGTGCAGGGATTTACGCCAGACAATCTCAGTAGTTCTCTCTATTCCTAAAAGACTGCTTGTCAAAACGCACGCACCTAAACTGAGGAACCAGGCTCTTGTACTTCAGACTCGGCTGCAGGATCTGAAATTCAACCCTTCAGAATAAACTGTAAGACTGAAGTCCTGCTCCTAGACTATTAAATTTTTTAAAGGAAAAAGGTGCAATAGGAAAGGAAAGGAAGGTGCAATAGAGGTCTGTTTACTTTTCTCTTACACACAGGGTATCGAGGTGCAGGAGATTCTAGAAATAATTACAAAAGAACGTGACACTGTAAATGTTACAGCAATACTGATTTTGCTAAAATTAGCCTGATCAAACCAGTTTAATGGGAATTTCATATTTCTAGTCTTCAGTGAGGAATGAAAACCTTTCTATTTTCAGAAATATGATTTATTATTTTTTAATATATATAAAGCTTTCAAAGATATGTACTGGGACAGTCATTCCTAATCCAGTAGAAAACATGAGCGTAACAGGGAACTAAACCCATGAAATACCAGGTACACCTGAACTACACTTTAGTAGCAAATCTCATCTTGCTTAAATGAAGCTGAGTTAGGATTAGGTGTCCAGTCTGTGCCTATTATGCTTCTTTTACATTGAAGAGAAACAGACATCTCTAGAGTTCGGTTCATGCTGTGTAAGTTGAATATCCAAAACTTTGATGATTCATCATCCACAAATGACTAAAGTTAGATGAGATAAATCCCACACTGAATGCTTAAACTGAAAATGTGATACACACACACGTCCCCCCAACTCAACTCTGTTTTAATCCTGGAGGTGTTTAAAGTTTGTCAGCAATATGTTTCCGACATTAACCATGGGGAAAATTCCTCTAGGCATGCAGAGAAACATCTCAGTGCTGACCATACACAGCATGCCACACCTGTGACTAGTTTAGAAATCCCAGCAAGGCTTTCTGTCCCTTCATCATCTTTGGAGTGATTATTTACTGTTGCTTTTACTCCACAGCTTGACAAAACCTGCCCTGGATTTAGAAGAACGTGGGTGAATGCACAGTTTTTCCTGCCAGGAAACCATCCTGGTGGGAGCACATAAAGTATTAGGCATCGAAAAAACTCCTTTTCTCCTGTTAGCACTGCTTCATGTTTGCTGTAATAATTCCATATGACTGACGCAGAGAGAGAAAGGAGAATGACAATGCAGCCAAGTGGTTAGGTCACGTTCCTGTGGGAAAATATTTGTATGCAAAATGGTAAAACCTCAACAGATGGATTAGGGAGGTCTCCCATGTCAGAAAGTCCCTGCTTACCTGGTCATATGGACTCTGTCTTAGGAGACCTTCCTTGGCAGAAGAGGGAACTCAAGCAAGGTGAAAGCTCGAACCACTGACCTACTGGGTAAAGCAGTGGCACCAATGCATTTAGGCTTTTAAAGAAAAGATGTAGCTGTCTAAATCCATTAGACGGTTCAGGCAGGGCATCCTGAGTACAAGAAAGCACCTGAAAGTACATCAGAGAAGTCACTGGAAGGCCAAATTTGAGATGATAGGTGTGGTTTTCACACTGGTAATTTCTGCAGTGCCATGCTCAGATTCTAGTTGGAGACATGTGATGCCCCAGTGACTGTACTGGCAGCCCAGGCACCCAGTGTGGTAGCTGGGAATTTCTAGAGGTGCTCAGAAGTTAGACTAAACATAAACGTTTATATTTAATTAAAAAATATAGTCAAATTAAATGCATTAAAATAAAACTGAAATCAGATATAAAACACTAATAACCTCTATTAAAGCTTAAATTTTCTCAGCATTACTTCAGTATATTAGAAAGATTCTCCTACTCAGTGGCTCAAATAAAGCTACTTGGGGAATTAGTAGAAAAACATTAAACTTTTAAGGTCTTCATGGACTTTATTAAAACAATGATTGTGTATTCAAATCCAGAAATTTATTACTTTTTCTGCATTTGCTGTGATGCTGATACTGGGATTTGCACTTTTTGAAATGTTTTACTGTACAGAAAGGCCTCTGTTTTCTTTGATGTTTGTTTTAGCTGAACTAGCAGGTACAGCAAATATTTTTGCCATTTAATTAGCATTGCTTATGCAAAATTCAGAAATGGGTTGAGGCTGAAAATGCAAGGTTGTTTTCTCTACTAGTCTATGAATATAAAACATGGTGAGGGGTCAGATTTCCAAAGATATTTTGGTGCCTGGAGATGGAGACAGATGACCAATGGGAGTTTCAAAATGTCTCCTACAGATTAAATGTCTAACTCCAATTGACTTCAGGGGAAATGAGGCACTAGCCCCTATAGGCACTTCTGATAATCTCAGTAGTCATTTATCTGCATGTTAAACATCTACGTATTAGCTCCTGGAGACAGGAAATAATCTCTCAGTTCTCTAAATAATGTATCCACTTCGTTCATTTAGTAATCTGGCTAGTTTTAAGTAAGTTTCGTTTTTATAAGGAAAAAAGCATGACGCCGTATGTTTAAGACAGTTAAATACAATTAATTTAACCAATTTTATGCATTTAAATTGATTTTTAGTTTCCACCTCAATGCATTTTGATACAAACCCCAAATAAAATAATAATTTAGAAAAGTCTTTTACAATTTTCTGAGATAATATGCATGTAAAACATAAGCATCTGAACAAATTACAATAATTCTCATACTCTCACTGAGTATATTTATATGATAAAGAAGATATTGAAATGTATCAAATATACGTTGCAAATATAGTTGCAAATCAGCTTGTGTTAATTATTATGCCAGTGAGTGAGAATGAAGTTAATTACCAAGTACAAATGCAAAGCAAAAATAAAATCAGCTCTTTACATCAAGGTTTCCTTCTCACTGTTTTTAATCCTGATTAAAATTGGAACCTTAAATAACTATGAGCAGGTGCAGACTAAGAATGATCTCTAAGACACAGCCCTGTGAAATACAGTCACAATCTCTTAAATCTGTTCTTTCCAGAATCACAAGAAATGTTGTACTTTGTTCTCCTGTTTATTGACCCAGATCTATGAAGATTTCTGTGCCTTAATCAATGCAAACATAACATAATGTAAGTGACCTGTTCTCTGAGTTTATGATTACCCTCAGCCCTGTTGCCAGCATATCACAGGTAACATTTGCCAGCAATAACCCATAATACTCAGAGCTTTTTCATTTCCCTGTAGCACTTCCCAAGAAACAGCTGGGCCCTTTGAATGCTTGAGTTTAATTCCTTGATTTTCAGAACGCTTGACACATTCCTCTATGTCTGTCTGGCAAATAAAATGAAACACTCTGCTGTTACAAAAGAGAAGAACATAGCCCAAATCTCATACCATCAAGTTGAAAAGGGCATATAGATGATGCAGCTTGTATATATTAACCCTACGCTCTGCGAATTCTTTGCTTAAAATGTGCAAGGGGTGAAGTAGATCAAATCATAATGCAGAATAATTGATGAAAAATAACATCGCCTTCTTACCGTTGGCACTCAGGCCAAAACATTTCATCTCTTTGTTTTCTAAATCTTGCTACATCTTGCTGAGAAAGCTGGGAGGGGCAGGAGCAGGCAGGGAGCTAAATTTTCTTATTGAGTGCATGAATAATGAGATTTGTGTGCATAACTTTTTTGCACCACTTGGAAAATTGCCTGTCACTGCATTTCTTTGAGACTGGAAGAATAACCTTTATACCTCTAAGGGTTATAAAAGGCTTAAAGTAAACATTTAATGGAATGAAAACAATAATGTGACATCATTCCAGTAAATGCAGCTTTGCTGTGCAGCTTGTTTTACTATAATGGTGTTACTTAGTCAGTTATTTTTTGTGTGAGCAGCTGGAAGGACAGGAAAACAAACAAACAAACAAACAAACAAAATCAAACAGGTGCACTTAGGGGAACTGCCTTCTCTGAGACTTGAGAAATATGCTCAATTTTACTATATAAACATATAGCTGAATATGACAGGGTTTGCTTGCCTTGATCTGCTCCATACAAACTTTGGGTTTATGTATAAATGCATGAGTGTGTATTTACCCTAAACCATTTGATTAGAACCAGTGGCTGACTCTGGCATTTGCTAATTTGTTTTATTTAATTATGAAGTCCTTGATCAGCCCCCTTTGCCCTTCAGCAATCCCTATTCCTTTTGCGCAGGGGAGCCTGTGGGACACATGAAGGCCCTTTTGACTTTCTCTCTGTGTTAACAGAAGAGCAAGAGGGACCTTAAAGCTGTCCTCAGTGGCCAGGGTATCCATGCAAAGAGCTGCTAGATTCTCGGCACCTCCCATTAATTCTCATTTTAATTTGGTGTTGCATCACCCCGAAAGTGGAGGCAGGAGAGTACAGGGAAGCCTAGCCAAATTCCTGAGAGTTTGAGATATCTGAAGGAAGAAAGGGAGGACCAGCTCTCTCCTACACACAAACACAGGACAGAGCTTCCGACCCTCCAGTGTGGCAAATAACAAAGTTGGTTGGCTTTGGGTGTTAGAGCAGTAAGTATAAGCAAGAGCCTCTCTGCATACCATGTCTGGACATCAGGTATAAACATAGCTCTTATCACTCTGAGAGAGCGAACATTGTCTGCACAATATGCTGTTCATTTCAGTAGTTAGAAAAGGCCCAGCTAGAAGCAAAGTTACTGAACACAGTTGGTCCTGTTTTACCTCAAACCAGGACAGCTGTGAGTCCTCTTCACTGCCCAGCAGCCCCCAGCATGATGAAAAAAAGGTCCCCTTCTCCTAGACAGAGCTGTTCACGCGTTGGCAACCTTTTCTGATACTTCTTGCAAGCAGGTTTCCAAACCCTTGGCCTGCCACCCTGCTCAGGTTGGGGTTGGTCCACATCACAGTATCACAGTATCGTCAGGGTTGGAAGGGACCTCTGGAGATCATCTAAGTCCAACCCCCCTGCCACAGCAGGGACACCTGCAGCACATTGCACACAACGGCGTCCAGGCGGGTTTTGAATGTCTCCAGTGTGGGAGACTCCACAACCTCTCTGGGCAGCCTGTGCCAGTGCTCTGCCACCCTCAGAGTAAAGAAGTTCCTCCTCATGTTGAGATGGAACTTCCTGTGCTCCAGTTTGTGCCCGTTACCTCTAGTCCTATCACTGCACACAACTAAAAAAAGGCTATTCCCATCCACCTGGCACCCCCCTCTTAAGTATTTATAAGTATTGATAAGATCCCCCGAGTCTTCTTTTTTCTAGACTAAAAAGCCCCAAGTCCCTGAGCCTTTCCTCATAAGAAAGATGCTCCAGTCCCCTAATCATCTTAGCAGCTCTTTGCTGGACCCTCTCCAGCAGTTCCCTGTCCTTCTTGAACCAGGGAGCCCAGAACTGGACACAGTACTCCAGATGTGGCCTCACCAGGGCAGAGTAGAGGGGAAGGATGACCTCCCTCGACCTGCTGGCCACACTCTTCTTGATACACCCCAGGATGCCATTGGCCTTCTTTGCCACCAGGGCACATTGCTGGCTCATGGTCATCCTGTTGTCCACCAGGACTCCCAGGTCCCTTTCCACAGAGCTGCCCTCCAGGAGGTCAGCCCCTAACCTGCACTGATGCATGGGGTTATTCCTCCCCAGATGCAGGACCCTACACTTGCCTTTATTGAACCTCATCAGGGTTTTTTCTGCCCAATCACCATACATCACCATAGCGGTGCCAGGATGTGAGACCAGCTGGCTCACAGACCTCCTGGGGGTTTCCCTGTGGGTTCATGGGGGTCTCCACTTCAAGAACTAGTGTTACTGTCGATATGCCAGTGCTATATGTACTGAGGAAAGATCTTCCCTCCCTCAGCTGCCAGGTTCTGGCTGCAGGATGTGGCACAAATGGAACATAATGGTTTCTCACTCATTTTAAGATAAGAGAGCTACAACTCAAATTTTCTCTCCCTTGTCTCGATGGAGAGCTTATATGTTAAGAGCACTTGTATAAAGTTGCTGGAATACAAAGTATGTATTATTTATTATTTTCATGCTTGCAACAGTTTGACAAAAGACAAGAGTAGATGACATTTGAAGGGAATATAGGAAAGAGAAAGGGTACATTAAAAGATCATGAGGAACACTTTGTTAGCTAGTTCCTGCCTTTACCCTGCCTTGATTAGATGAAATGCATGTGTGTATTTATTTCATACCAGAAATAAATGATGGTGATACATAAAACATTTTATAAGTACAGCTTGGAGACAAATGAACTCAGAGGTGGAAACGTGCCTCACTGTCACATGTTTTGTGACTTCCACTTCTGTTTCATTGAAAACAGCTATTGAAATGTTTTGAAAATATTTTGACAATATTTGTTTTGGAATTTTTTACCCCTCCACCTGCCCAGCACACAATGAGTGCAAGTTCAGCCAAAAGGGAATCAGGTCAGCAACTTATCTGGCTCATCAAAGCTTCCTACCACAGAATAAATGTCTTAAGACTTTTTATTATTAGAAACTGATATTATGCCCCTTTGGAAATAATTTGAAGGGGGAAGCATCTGCTGCAGATCACTAAGGTAATTTCTTTTAAAAGCATGGAATCCTTCATCTGTTCCATTTTGGGGATCCCAAAGCAGCTAGGTGTCTTTGGGTGAGGGCTCCTTGCAAAAGCAGAGAAAAAAAGAAATCACTTTGCTAAAACTTGAGGTGGAGAGGTAACAGCAGGCAGGCTCCTGGGGACAGATCCTTCCATAGAGTAAATTGCCGTACCTCTCCTGGAGTTATGACAATTTAGACCAGCAAAGAGCTCCCCTTTGAGCTCTATACTTGTCCTTGTGGGAATTAGAGTAGACCGTTTCAACACATATATTGGAGGAGATGTACAATCTTTGCTTCTATTTATAAAGTGTAAAAAGAGGCAATCTCTTCAAATTGTGGGAGTTTATCTTGAAGTTTATATGATATTCTTTCATAAATTGCTGTTGTAGCAAGAGATTGAAGCCATTTATCAGCAGGTATTGGAGATGTTACAATGATGCATTATGATACATTTAGCTACCAATATTTAGCTATCAATATGGTACATTTATCATCAATATCTAGCCAATACTACCAATGATTTAGCAGGAGAGGTTAGATGAAAATACTTTGATGTGTCATTAGGGAGACAGAGTGTCTGGAATGAAAGATTCCAGTATCATTTATATTTCTCGTGTTACTGTGTCCCAAAATTGCATCACTGCAGACCAGGGGGATTTTTTAGAGTGTGTCTTCCCTTTACGAGTAGGTGGTTTTGCCTCCTTACGCAGAAGTCTGCACAGCTCTGAGTCCTCAAGTCACAAACATCCAGGCGACAGATTTTGGCGTAGGTGTTTGCAGATGATAAAATCCACAATCTAACTTAAAAGAATGGGATTTGAGTGTAAACAGCCTATTTTATTACTGCTTAGCTGCTTGTGTTGCTAATCATAGGCACACAAAGGGAGCTAAAAGGTGCAGGTTTGCATTTTGGGGGTTTTGTTTGTTTTCACCAAAAAATTTGCAAAAATATAAATGACCATAAAAGCAAGTTAGTAAAGAAATTAGCACCCCAAATCCCAAGTACAAAGCACAGGAAGGAAAGAGGTTTCCAAACAGATGTCTAAATATGTTGGATAAACTGTGAAGGCTGCTTGTCATCTAAGCAGTCATTTCTCTCGCAAGTCAGCGGTGATCCAGTGGAGCTGCAATGTCACGGAACCATAGAATCACAGAATCACAGAATGGTTTCTGTTGGAAAGGACCTTTAAAGGTCATCTAGCCCAACCCGCCTGCAATGAGCAGGGACATCTTCAACTACAGCAGGTTGCTCAATGCCCCGAACAACCTGACATTGAATGTTTCCAGAGATGGGGCATCTGCCCTTCCAAATCCTCTTTCACATTTTTCACAGCATTTCAGCTTATAGGTGAGTGGGAAGCTATTGAGGATACCTAGCTATCCATGAGCCTATGATTTTGTAACTGAATATTAGATAGCAAAAAGTAGGTAGCCACAGGGAGAAGTTGCAAATAACACTCTAGAGTTCTGGAAATAAACCCTGTGGTTTAGCAATGACAGTCACAGGAAGAAATAGCAAATGAAGTCTCAAGACTGTGTACGCACACTTAAGACCGCAGCAGGTTACATGGCAGTTGGTTCAGCTGAGGCTCACTGAAGACAGTAAAAACATTCTTGTTCACATTAATGCTTGAGCCTAATAGTCATCCAGAAAACAGCCACTCAACGTGATCACACATCACCATGATTCCCAGAATAGCAACTCTGAAATAGTTTTTCCTATAGCATATTTTCAATTAATCGTGCTGAGAAGAGAAAGTGTTTTCACTAAGTTTATTCAGAGTCCTCCAAAATGCAGGTTTAGTCCCAAAGTCTCCGAGTGCCTCGCTTTGATTACGTGCAGCTCTATTAATGAACAACATATTGACAGTAACTTTCTGTGGTCATGAAAGCTATTCAGATACAGAAGTCTCAAAAAGACTCTGAAAATCTCAGAACGACCTGACAAAACTAGCTGAATAAGCAACGTGAAAGTTGATGAAATAAAACATAAAAGTATAAGGAGGAAGCATCCTTGTATGTCGCTCAGTGAAGTTCTAAACTCGAAAATGGCTGTGCTCGACAAAAGCAAGCAAGGTGTTTGGATGTATCTGAAATTGGATGATAATAAGGCAGAAAATAAAATGTCATTGTATTTTATGGCATTATAAATACTTTACCTCATCTGGAATACTGTGCTCAGTTCTGTTCACTGAATCTAAAAGGGATGTTTGCAGAATTAAGCTATGTCTCTACTGCGCCAGACAAAAGAGCAGAGGACAGCCCAGAGTACTCCCCATCGAGCTCCACATATCCATGTTGCTGTATCTGTGATGTTAAAAGGACGACTCATGTGCAAACAGCCTACCTATACAGTCTGAACCTGGGGTACCAAAGACTGGATCAGGGACCACAGCAGCTGATTTTTCTGCCCAGCCTCGGCCAGGTAGTACCCCTGTGCTGGGATGTGTGGCAGTGGGCCAGTCTGAGCCCTCTGTGTTCAACGCACTGAAGGCAGGATGGGCTGCAGCTGAATCTCAAGACATCTCCTTACCAAAGCCCAATTTTACGTCCAGGCAATAGAAAGGTGAAGTAGGTTGGATTCGTGCTTAATGTTGGACATGGGATCAACATGTAGTATAGGAATGGCCCAAGAGGACCTGAAGAATTAATATCATTAGAAGGGAATGGAGATAGTTAGAGGCATGGAAAAACTCACATGCGGTAAAAGGCTCAAGGGATTTGGAATTATTTTCTATTAAAAGGGACACCAATAATAGAGGATGTAACAAAAATATTTAAAATAACAAATAGCCTGTAGAGGACACTTTCCTTTCTGTCTTACAACACAAGTGACACAGGACCGTGAAATGAGAAGACAGCAGATTCAAAATGATAGAAGTTTTATTTTCACCTGGTAATTAGCTAAACAGTCAACATCGCTGGGTATCAGTGAAAGCAGGAACAGCAGAATTCAGAGGAAGACTTAGCCTCTCCCATGAAGAACTGAATGCAATGTGTTAATGCCAAGAGTTTCAGAAGAGATATAAAGGTTGAGTTTAGAAGATTAAGCCAGATACCAAGAGCTAATCCACGAACGACTTTCATGTGAGACATGTAAGCCCACATCTTCCTCCTGTTCATACTTCTGAAGCAGATGCCACTATGGAGAGGGGACCTGGCCTACAGTGATGTTCATTATAATAATAATTGCACTGCTTGTCTCCTAGTTTAAAATGACATTCATTTAAAACATTGGAAAGGAGTGCTAGTTTAGTGCTGATTTGGAAACAGAGGACAAATTGTGCTAGCTGAACATTATCAGTCCTGAAGAAAAAGTGACTAGGAGGAGATTTAATCATGATTTATTATGTGTACTTGCTAAGTACCAGTATTTAGTGCAACACCAGTTCACTGTAGAGACTAGAGGTCCAATCCTTTAAACCTTTATTCAAGCAAAGAACCTCTTTGTGCCACCAGGGACTGATCCCACAGGTGAACATTATCAAATCAGGCCAAAAATCCTCACATAACATTTTATGTTGACCTGACACTCAGTAGAGGAACATTTTGATGAAATGGTAAAGATCATTCTTCTCATGCTGAGTTAAAAATTCCAGGAATCAGAAACTAAGCAAAAGAGATGCAATAGATGCCAGAAAGTATACTACAGGAGCATGCTGTGGCTTCCCTGCACTTGCATCCTCGGCCCTCGTTAAAAGAAAGCACAGGGAACAGCGGTGACATGGATTTGTGACACAGTCAGGGTGAAAACCCACACAGTGTCCTTAGGCAGCACCGTCACCTTTTCACTGATGATCAAACCTCAGATACTAAATGGATGCTTTCAGCCACAGAGGAGGCTGTGAACCAAGATGAAGGTCGCCATCCATGTGTCGTTAACAGAGCAAAATGAATTCAGTTTGATGTTCTCTCACGATAGCCTTGTTTTTGAGTGTCAAACCAGGACATTGAGTTAAGAAAAGGACTGACATTACTTTAAGACAACTTCTGATCGGATTAAATTGTTTTTAGTGTAATTGGAAAAGCGCTAATGAAAAGGAAGAGGCAAAAAAGAACAACAGATCCTCAGAGAGCTGCATGCTAGCGTTTAGTTAGAAAAATTTAAATCAGTAATGAACAATTCAGGTTTGCTGCACACATCTCTAAAAGATATATTAAAACATCACACTCTAGTGTATGAATTCTTTTCTATAACAAGGCAAATTAAAATCATGCCTACACTACGTTTTTTAAAATAGAATTAACCCAAATGCTTGGGGAGGTATATGTGTTATTTGGGATTTTTCTAACAGATAATTTTCTACCATTTTCTGTATCATTAAAATACAAAAAATACTTGGTTAATTTCTGTCATGGAGAGTAGGTGTACCATCCTAGAGCACAGCTGTATCACTATGTTCTCCTTTTCACACAGAGTAGGATACCCATTTGCGTGAACTGTGGCATCTGATCCAATTAAATACCATTGATACAGATGGAGTTTAGGCAGCTTTAAATCTGTATTGTGTAAAATTCACAACATTCTACTTCCAAGATTTTCTTCCTTTTTCCCTTAATCCAGAAGAGGATACACATTCAATTTTAGTAAAATAATCTTTTGGTACATCTACAGGGACCATTTCTGATATAGAATTAAATTGTGGTGCAGGCAGAATCTTTATTGCATTTACATGACCCCATAAAGATAACTTTAATAGTTCCCCATAGAGCAAAACCCTCCTTAATTTTGTTAATTATTTTCCCCCGGTTATGCTTAGCTATGTCTTCTATTTCAGTATTGATCTTGATACTGAGGTCTGTCAAATACTTAGCAATCTACTTAAATCCCCATTGGGGAAAAAGGTTTGAGGGAGAGATCCTAGATAGAGCTGGTGCTTTAGAGTTGCACCAATAATTCTAACCAGAAATCTTTATTTTCTGCCTGCCTTTCTTTTAATACACTGGTAAATGAACGTGTATTATGTTACAGAAATAAAGAAGAATTGAGCATGATTTCTGTCTAGACCTTCCAAAATTACTTCTCATGAGTTGACTCTTGAGTCTGTAACTGGTGATAGAGGTGATAGACTCCACAGCCCCCAAAAGAGGGACTCACAATGGAGGAACCCGTTCTACTTCATCTGGCTTGGTTGGCCCTCAGTGAACCTAGTTCCCTAGCAAAATAGAAATTAAATATTTTGTATAACTGATGAACAGGTAATTTCATCTCATGTCTGGAATTCCCGGATGTGCCTAAGGCAGCTTTGTTAATTGCATCAGCAATGCATTTTCAAAGCGAATTTTCTGTCCGTCACCACTTGCCTTGCTTCACGTTGCAGGGTGGTGGTGGAGTGCACAGACTGGATTCCCTTGGGGTTAAACAACACCAGAAGATGCACACCAGCTGCTAATGAGCATTCACTCCATGTGAATCCAGGAGGTTCCCATCACTGAAACCCGTTTAGTGTGGAAGTAGGTTCTTCAACACTGACTTCATCCCTCATATCTCACTTCACTGTTTGTTAATGTAAATGTATCTTTAGAGATAAATTCTGTCACGAGATATTCTTGGTGTTTGTTTGATAATTAGAGTAAGTAGCTCTAACTAAACTCTATATTTATGTCAAAATCCAAGGGCATTCTGCTATCCATTCTCCTATCCCACCAGCCATCCTGTCCACGGTATCTCCATGTGCGCAGCAGGAAATGTCCCAAAGAGAAATACAAAATTATCCAATTCTTTTAGATTGAGCTTTTGATATTCTGATCTGGAAATTAGACAATGATGTGAGAACATGATGCTATGACAAAAAAAAGTAAGTTGTATGGCAATATGCTATCAGCTAAATGAGAGACATAAACAGAAGATGTAGATTCCTGTTTGTTTCTCATGCTGTATGCGCTGGTGTATAAGCATTTCAGTGCTTCATGCTCCCAGGAGCAGTGTAAACTAGCACTGCCACTCCCAGGTGATGCCATTGATTTACCTACTGCAATCCTGTTGGTATCCCCTTCCCCCACTGATTCTAGTTTAAGGCTCTCTCAATCAGTCCCACCTGCTTACACCCCAAGATGCCTTTCCCCCATTGGGAAAAGTGAGTCCCATCAGGCCCCATTCCTGCCATGCCATACCAATCTAGGATGCTTTTTGTAGGTCTTTAATCCTATGATCTAATGAGCCATTCTCACTCAAGTACGCATAGGATTTTTAAACCTGCAACATAAGTAATATGGACATGGTATTCATATGATCCTTGCCTACTTTAGACCAGTCCTTACCAACACATGAGACAACACACCAGCTTGGCAGTCTTTATAATAAATTATCTATATTGTGTTAATCTGTTTCCCTTTTTGTGCAAACTATCCAGACAGAAATCTCCTCACATGCTTACAGCTGGAACGTTTGTGATTTTCAAAGTATGGATGTGTTGTGCTGGAAGTAAAAATTCGTCTACCAGCTGGCAACAGAGCAGAATTAAATATGGGATTGATACTTCCTACACAGATTCAATCTTGCTATTTATTTTTTGTCTTCCCTTGAATGAGTGCATCTTATACCAAAAAAAAAAAATGGAGCAATGTCTTCAAAGCAATAGTTTAGACTAGTCTATCTGTTTCTGAACTCACATGGAGCAAGTATTTGGAAGAAATAGATGTCATAGACTGTAAATTACTGAGGAGGAAGGATTAAAGGATCTCAAGAGGAGGAAGCAAATGATTAATTTATATTTTACATTAAACAACAATATGAATTGAGCGTCAACAAATATGGAAAGCTATGGCCACTACTAATTCCTTTCTGTATTATGAATACTGTTGTTTTTGAATGAAGAGGATTAAAAAACTATTAGAAATTCTTTCTAAGTGATAAAAATTCACTATGTCTTGTAAAGAAATTACCATGGGCTTGGTTTTACATTGTAGGGTAGCTATCCAAAAACTTGTGTGAGTTAAGTAAAGTTGGTGGGATACCCTTCATGTGATGTCGGTTGCAGAACAGAGCTTGGGAAGGTAGGTTTTCATAAAGTAGTTGTAACAAAGCATAAGTCTGAAGCAAGAATGCCATAACCAGAACACCACCTGCAGACCTCTGTAAAATTCCACACCCTGTCTTTATACCTCATGCAAAAATTCCTGGTAAAGTCAAATATATGCTCGACTATACCGAAACCTCAGTAAATATCACTTCCCACCAGAAACTCCTGCTTCTTTCTCTCTGTTCAGAAAAATGGAAATTTTACACAGGAACTACAGAGCAGGTCACTTTGTCTATACGGTAAAATAACCCATTTTTTTCAGTTTCTGTAAATAGGGTGAAGCTGCATGCACAACAGTGCAGAAAATGTTCCCAAGAGAAATCTAAACATCTCTTTTTACAGGAAATAAAGGATTTTCACCATTTCTGTTTGCTGTAAATCAGTACCCCTGCATGCACATGCGTCTTGCCTTTACATTCATTCTGAACAATTCAGGAAGAACTTTTTGCCCATAATTGCACAGCAGTGCAGCACTTGTGCCCATGTTTGAATTATGCAAGCAATAGCTTCTAGTAGCACTTCTCTCGTCTTCATTCAAGACAACAGCTATTGAAATAAAGAAAAATAGCGACAGCTGAAAGTTTCAATTTAGCAAGCAAGTCATTACTTTAACAAAAAATGAGCTTCCCACATTTGAACTCTACCACTGGATCAACCATAGTCCACTCGAGCATGTGTAGCTACAGAAATCAGAAAGAAGACCTATGTGAACGGACTTATGCGTGTACCTAAGCATGGTTGAAACACTCCAGAAGTGTGTTATTCTAGAGTTGTGTATAACTATGTGTATCACAAAACCCCTCTTTCTCATTGATACTTACATTTTTAGGAAAATGTGATTAAATTCATTGCTAACTGTCTGTGAACATAAACAGAACATTACTGCAGGTCTTGCTAAAGCAAAGTTAGGCCTAGATGAGAATCCTCTGATTAATTCCTTCCCCAGCTCCATTGCCACAGACTGGCCATACAGCAAATCTCCTATTCCCCAACTGCTGCCCTTGTGATGTTTTTCGTGGAAAGTCATCAGAAAGCACTGGCTGATTACTCCACAAAGTGCTATCTTTGATGCAATTTTACCTGGCATTGGGCAATGAATTCCTGTTTTCTAATGCATCTCTGCAGCCAATTTGGTTTAGTTGTATTGAACACTTTGTTGTTTCATTTGTAAAAAGAGAGTAACAACATTTACTTACAACATGTACTTACCTTCCCTGCAGCTTAAATTACACTTGGTCAGAGGATTGATCCAGAATGTAGCTACTTCTGTTTTCAAAAAACTGGAATGATGAAGGGATGATATTATAATCTTGAAATGTGTAAAAGAAGCACTGCCAAAGGAGTTCGCTAAACAGCATCTACAAAGTTCTACAGAGATTGTTTGGGTTTTGTTTTTTTTTTCATCCCATGGAAATCTGCAGTGATTTTATTGTGTATCAGTACTCGACATATTTTCTTCATATACCACTTGAAACTTCAAAAAATGGCCATGGGAATGATATTATATGTGTTTTGATCAGAAAGTTTTGCTCAGGAAAGTTTACTTGGGCACTCCTTTGCATGAGGAAAGCTTAGAGACGTAGGAGCGGCACTAGAGGAAGCAACACAGGGTGTGTGCAGACAGACAGACTTCTCCCAAAGGATGGCATGTCTGTGCTGGCAGAAGAGGAGGTTTTGGATTTGTGCTGCTTACTCATTTCATGGTTTCTAGCGCAGGAAGATTTACAGAGCTAGTTATACCATCACCTCCAAGAACTGCTTATTTGGGTTACTAGTATTCCAGGTAGAAGGATGAAATCATGATCAAGGAAATTAGGCAGAAAACGGTCAAGTATTTCTCTACTATCTTGCATTTTCTGTCTACAGATGTTTTTAAGATCATCACTGTCCTAGTTTCAGCTGGGAAAGAGTTAGTTTTCTTTCTAGTCGTTGCTGTGAAAGGAATGTCAATAAGGAATATTGTTTTAGTTCTTGCTAAGCAATGTTTATGCTTTTCAAGGACTCTTTTCAGTTTTCCACAGAAGATGAGAAGGAGTATTAACAGAACAAGGGAATGGCCAACGGAATATTCCCTACCATAAACACCATGCTCAGTATATAAATGAGGGTTGGCCAGGGGAGGGAAATATGGAGCACTGCTTGGGAAGTGCTCACCAGGTGGTGAGAGTGACTTGTATCATTATTACTATTTTTACTATTGTTATTATTATTGTTATTTCCTTTTCTGTTATTGTTTCTGTTAAACTGTCTTTATCTCAACCCATGAGGTTATTTCCTTTCCCTTTCCCCTCCTTTTCTCTCTCGTCTTCATGCCCTTCTGGGGGACTGGGGAGGCCTGTGTGAGTGGCTGCATGGTCCTAGCTGTCAGCTGGGGTTACACCACAATCACACTTGGTTGTAATCAAGGCAATTTACAGTTTGTAGACTCACTCAGTAACTTTCCCATTTCTATATAAATATCCCACGTTTCATTGGTACTGTATACAGAAACCAGACTCCGTAAAAAGGATTTGGCATGATGGAAATTCAGACATACCAGCAAATTCAATTATGCTACTGTGCCCATATTGAAATATCAAGTGATGCCCTTTTTGGTTTGGCTGTCACCAGGATGCTGTCAGCCTTTCAGACTTCTTTAAGCTCAAAGGCATAACTCACCTGTTCAGCAATATTCAGGAATTTAGCACAATATATACATTTCTCTGTTAACAAATATTTTGGCAATTTCTTCCTAAAATTTCTTTAAGGGCATCTAGAACCTGAGTAACTGAAATGTATATTTTAGGGAAAAGCAATACCAAAGTAACTAGCCTAGATTATTGCAGATATGACACATTGGGAGGACTGTTCCAGTAGCTGTTGAAGTCAATGGCTCACCTGCAGCTTGGTGTCCCCTAGAAATGAATACCAAAGTGTAAACATGGAGACAGCTCCCCTTTATTTTCCCTAAGTCCCCACGCATTCACTGCAGGTAAAAGCTTAAACTGAAACATCACCATCCAAAAGCGAAATGGGATTCACAGTTTGGGAGAGTCTTGAGATATAAATATGTGAAAAGCCAAAGTTTTAGAAGCTGTCCTTTTTTTCCCCCCCCTGTTCTGGAGCCTTCAAGTCCAGTTCCACTGAGTAAAAACATACATGTTCTTGAGAGCATGACATATGAGAACAGTACAAGAATAGAGGCAATAATGTCTTTCCTAAGCATAGAATCATAGAATCATAGAGTGGTTTAGGTTGGAAGGGACCTTGAAGATCATCGAGTTCCAACCCCCCTGCCATAGGCAGGGACACCAGTCCTTCCCCAGCTCTCCTGTAGGCCCCCTTTAGGTACTGGAAGGCCGCAATAAGATCTCCCCGGAGCCTTCTCTTCTCCAGGCTGAACAGCCCCAACTCTCTCAGCCTCTCCTCATAGGAGAGGTGCTCCAGCCCTCGGATCATCCTCGTGGCTCTCCTCTGGACGCGCTCCAGCAGGTCCATGTCCTTCTTATGTTGGGGGCTCCAGAGCTGGATGCAGTACTCCAGGTGGGGTCTCACGAGAGCGGAGTAGAGGGGCAGAATCACCTCCCTTGACCTGCTGGCCACACTTCTTTTGATGCAGCCCAGGATATGGTTGGCCTTCTGGGCTGCGATCGCACATTGCTGGCTCATGTCGAGCTTCTCACCAATCATTACCCCCAGGTCCTTCTCCACAGGGCTGCTCTCCAGCCATTCCCCGCCGAGCCTGTATTTGTGCTTGGGATTGCCCCGACCCAGATGTAGGACCTTGCACTTGGCTTTGTTGAACTCCGTGAGGTTGGCTTGGGCCCATCTCTCCAGCCTGTCCAGGTCCCTCTGGATGGCATCCCTCCCCTCCAGCGTGTCTGCCTTGCCAAACAGCTTGGTATCATCAGCAAACTTGCTGAGGGTGCACTCTACCCCACTGTCCATGTCACTAACAAAGATGTTGAACAGTACGGGTCCCAGTACCGACCCCTGAGGAACGCCACTCGTCACTGCTCTCCACTTGGACACTGAGCCGTTGACCGCAACCCTTTGAGTGCGACCATCCAGCCAGTTCTTTATCCACCTAGTGGTCCATTTATCGAATCCATGTCTCTTCAATTTAGAGACCAGCATATCATGCAGGACAGTGTCAAACGCTTTGCACAAGTCCAGGTAGATGACATCAGCAGATCAGCATCAGGAAGTAGTGGTCTGACTCATTTTCCTACTGGGATAAATGACAGAAATTTCACTGAATTCAGCAGGTGCAGGTAAAGGCTTTGGCTTGTTCGTTAATTTACATTGGCCTTGGTGGCCTGATTCTGATCCTACCCAAGAGGTGAGATGTTGATCTTCACTGAAACTCACAGCAAAACTTCCCTGTCTTATCTCTGTTCAGACCTCTGTTTGAGAGTAGTCTCACTGATTTTAGTAGAGTTACATCAAAGTTAGGGAAAATCAGAATTGGAATATTTGTATCTGAAGTTATGCCTGATGAGCAAATGACACTTAAGATGCATAAACATTGCATTCAAGAGTCTTCTTGAAAGTGGAGAAATACTTTTGGCCAGTTTATATGCAGGCAAAAGTGAAGCAGTTGCATGGATTTGGTGATGTACCACATTAGCTAGTGAATAATGCTGTTCCCCAGCTTTCAGAAACCAGGGATGCTTCACTTTTTAGATATAATAATACAGTGCCAGACTACATTTTCAAAGGATATATTTTCCATTCAATGTCTGTCACATTTTATGCAGTGTGAAATCTGTGTAAACACTTGATATTCTCTATTGCTTACTGTATCTCTTCATGTTAGTACACTACACTGGATATTCCGGATATGAAAGAGACTTTCTCCAGGAATTATGTATAGATTCCAGCATTAGTTAAACCAGCTGTATAGTAAATAGCCTTTATTTTATAACTTTGTTTATCGACAATAATTTTTATTACATTTACTTATATTTTCATTTCTCTTTTAAGTAAAATTGCAGTTACTTTAAAGTAAAAAATGAAACTGGTAAATATTAAAGTTTCATTAAAAACTCCAGACCCCAACTTATCACATAAATTCACCAACCCCCAAATTACTGTTGCAGATAATGTTACAAATTTCTACATCTGTACAGATCAAATAATCTGGACATTGAACATCAGGAAGATTATGAATAAAAAAGAAGCTTGAGTGAATAAAGGACCCAAGGACAAGAATAGTCCTAATAAATAATAGATGTGAGCTTTTGTTAAGAATGTCAGATTCCTGCAAAATATGCTGGGGAATTTTACTGGAAAATGTCAAGAAAGAAGTATGCTTCCTACTCATGAAATGATGTAGAGTGTTAAGCAAAAATTTTGAAATATACTTGTTGGAGTCTTATAAAGATGGATACAGTTATGTTAAAAAACAACTAGTGTTTATTAGTGACCACCGGAATTGTATTTAGTTAACTAATTTTTTGTTCTTGTGTGGAGAGATTTTTTTCTCTTTGTTGGTTGGGTTTTTAATTTTCACTGGTCCCAAATAGCTTGATCTTATTTGTATGGTGGTGACTGAGGTTATTGTAACAGGTTTCTACTTATTGTAAGTAGGAGCTGAGCTGGAACTGAAAGTGTGCTCACTGATTGATTGCCTGTCTGCAGGCAGTGGACAGAATCTGTGTTTCTTTTCAAGTTCAGAAAGATTCACAAAACAAATCTAAAAGGTCTAATTTTTCCAGTTAACCCTGTAGAAGAAGGGTCTACTTTTACTGAATTACTTAAAATACTGTAATGGTAAAGTTTTAAACTAGGTAACTTAATGTCAAATTCTAATCTTGGTTTTTTTGGTGCAAATCTAAAAGTGTGTTTGTGTCCACAGAGTTGCTTCATTCGAAGAAGGTGAGCTCAAAAGCACAACCATAGGAGCTAAAGGCAAAACAAATACATCATTGGAAGGTACAGTATAAATCATACCTTTAATTCAAAATACTATATTGCACATCAGAATAACTGAAACTGTATTTGTTTCTTGTTTCCTCTTCCTACTTCTGCTGTGTCTAACTGTAGTCCGTATTGCTCTAAATAGCAATTTTGCACATGCCGTGGACCTAATTCTAATACAACAGATATCTAAAATGGGAATGCAAAATCAGGCATTTGTAGAATTCAGCATATCAAAAACAAAGATAAACCCAAACTATAAAATCTCCATCCTAAGCTCTAGTCTTACTTTAACCTAAACAATGCTATAGAACAAAACTTGAGATTAACTGCTCTTAGTTTTTATTAAATACAGTGGGTTTAATTCAGCCTGATGAAGAGATGCAGCTAGGTATCTCTTCAGGGGAAAGAAATTGAATGACAGCAATTCCTAGAATTCTATGAAATAGATATAGGAAAAAATAGACATAGGAAAAAATACTGCTAAAGGAAGCACAGCAAAAATCTGTATCAAAAAACCCCACATAATGACTGTGCATGAAAACAAAATCTTTACTCGGTTTCAAATCTGGTTTTGTTTTTAAGTTGGGATCAATTACTTGAAATAATTTCCCTTTTACACATGCCACAGGTAAAATTTTACGTTTAAAATAAAAGGGGAAAAAACACCAGTAATATAACCTAACCTAAGAATATTATAGGTTATATTTAAGAATATAACCTAACTTCTAAGCTTAGTGAAAATTCCAGCTTCGGTGGAGCTGCTGATAGACCAGGTTTCATGCTAGACCAGTGATTTCTGTATTCAAGTCAAAATCCTCTATAATATTTTGGAGCCTTTGACTTAACGCTGCTGAATAAGGCCAGTCAGATTTCTGGCTTCTTTTACTTAAAAGAAAACAGTAAAAAACCTGAAACATTAAAGTGATGGCTTGTTGCTTCTCTGTATGAAGCCAGCCTTGAATGTACGGAATTTATTCTGATATTGTACTAAACTGCTTCTGAACAACTAAAGAAAGTTGCAATTTATATTGCTC
>CM030044.1:26874400-26889400 GCA_017639485.1 Pluvialis apricaria | reverse complement strand
GAGGGTTTTTTTTTCCCCTCTCCAGTAATAACCTGGCGCTGACCTAAAATTGCAATCGAATGATATTTGTGAAGTTTAATTGCTAACTTAGCATCTCTGTCACACCTCCCAGCCCATTAGATGATGAAATCTCACCTGGTTAAACGGGAGAGCTCACTGGCCTCTGTGCCGCATGCCTGATTATACAGCGAAGCTGCTAATTTACCAAACCACCTTTACAGGGAGGACTTGATGGACACCACAAACTGTATTCATGCGGTAGCTAAGAGAAGGTGCCGTATTCCCCGAGCCGCCTCCCAGCTACCCGCAGAATGAGAAATGGAAAATTAGTGGAGATGTGTGCATGAAGGGAGCTGAGCAATTAGCAAGGAGCTGCCGCCGGCTCGGGAGAGAGGGGGTCGGGGCCAGGCGAGCAGGGACACGGACACGGGCCGCCCGCGCTCCCCGCCGCAAACCGAGGGGCGCCGCTCCGCTCCCCGCTCCCGGGCTGCCGCGCTGGCTCCGCGGAGCGCCGAGCCCCCGCCGATTGAGAGGGGGGCCCTCACGGCCGCCTCGCCTCTCTCCCTTCTGGGTTTTTTTTGGGTTGGTTTTGGTTTTTGTGTTTTGGTTGTGGTTTGGTTTTTTTTTTTTTTTTTTTCTTTGGAGGCGCCCAGACCCCCTTTTTGGGGCGGGCTGCCCGTCGGGCCGCCCCCTCTCCTGGGTTTCTTTGCATCCTTTATTTGGGGATGTGCCTGGCGATTGTTGTTGCTTGTGTTATTAATTGCACCCGGGCCTTTCCTTGCTCTTTGCGGGAGCGCGGTCTAAATTGGCTCTAATAAATATTAGCCGCTAGATTAGGCGAGGTGAAGCTGGCACGGCGCTCTATTTTCGACCTGTAGCCTCTGCAAAGCCGCCAGTTCTGCGCCAGATTAGCCCCATCCATCCAGTGTCAATGGTTGTCTTGTTGAGAAAATCAGTGAGTAAACACGGCTGACAGAGAGGGGTATCAGCTGATTACTCATACAAATAGACTGCAAACTCCACCAGGAGAAGCTGTTTCCAGAGATGGGTTTCTCGCACTGACAGGGCTGCTTCTCCCAGGATCCCGTGTCCTGCTGTTCCCACTTTGTCCTCCATCAATCACACAATTGTGTCCGGGATGTTTTATAGAGTCACTTAATATCCCTGCCTTCATCTCTATTCACTTAGAGAATGATCTGCCATAAGGGCTAAAGGCTTTTGCAGGTTGGGACCGGAGACAAACCCGGGCCACAATGGCTCTGGTGGAAAACAGCGATTCATGACAGCGCCTGGCTTTCTGATGCTAATGACACCGCCACGGGGTATTACAATAGCGGCCAGGCAGTGATTTAAATGTACTCCTGCCATTATCCCGTGGTCCGGCGCATTAAATCATCCCTCGCGGATCAGATGCCAGTGGGCATGGGGGTGGGGGAGCGGGGGGAAACCTCTCCGCAAGCCATCGCGGACCAGCCTGCGAGGGGCGAAAGGCGGCTTCGGGGGAGGAGGTACCGCGCCGACACCCGCTTTTGGAGACGGCCCGGGGGCCGCACCGCGCTTGTGAAGCGGTACCCCCTCCCCCGGGGTGCGGGAACGGCGCCGCAGCATCACCCTGGGGGCAACAAACTTTGAACGGGGTCGTCCAAATCGCCTCCCCGCCTCGCAGGGCAGCTCCCTCCAAACCTGCAGGCCGACCGGTTGCAAAACTGTATTTTAATTACGAATTTTAAAGACAGACGAAAGAGTTACAAGGTATCACTGTTTAAGTGCCTCATCTACAAATTAGATTGCTACACAATTAATCAGAAAGTTAATTAATGAGCAAGTTACTAATTAGGACATTTAAAACCAGTGTTTATAGTGTCTTAGTTAAAAAAACCCTATGTAGCTAATTGGCCTATACACTGATTTCATAACTCATAGCCAAGGTTACAATACTACAGACGTATTATTATGTACAAACTGTAATTATGTCACTATTTTATTAAGCGCATCTTACCTGAATCAATTTTATTAGCATTTTTAACATTGAAAATGCCTTATTACAGAGAGACTAGAGGCAGGACACCGCCGCAGCTTGCCTTCCGACCGCCTGAGGGACGCGGGTCGGGCGTTTTTAGGAGAGCCGGAGAAGTATTTAAAAGTGGGCACGTTCGTGCGGCGGCTCCCGGGGAAGGAGGGCGGGCGGGGATGGGTTTTCCCCCGCGTGGTTACGGGAGCGGAGCCGGGAGGTAGGGCAGGGGGGCAGGGTACGCTGCGGGACCCGGTGCGGGCGGGGAGGCCGGCACCGCGCACAGGGGGGCGGCGGGGCGGAGGCGTGGGGGGGGAAGCCCGGATCCGCGCCCACTGCTCGGGTGGGGGGCAGCTCTTCTTGCAGCATACCCCCCCCCGCCTCCTCTTGACTGGCAAAGGTCACTCGCAGCCTGCCCTGGAGCTGGCAAGCGCCAAGAAATGCGGGCTCCGGGAGGGGTTCCCGGCCCCCGGCCGGGGGAAGGTGAGAGCCCTTCCTCCCGGTGAGCACCCCCCCGCGCTCCCCGGCAGCCACCCCTCCCCGCCGCACGGCCGGGCAGGGGCACCGCAGCCCCGGCGTCCCCCGGCGGCGCGGCCGGTCTCGGGGTCAGGGCCTCGGGCACTGCCCGCAGCCTCTCCCCGGCGGCTGCGAGGGGCCGCGGTAATGCGCAAAACTACTCTTTGTAATCTCCTTTTCAACAGTGAGGAGTACATATAGGTAATTTTAATGAAGAGGTTCCTGTACCACATTATTAGCAATAAATCTACACCATTCTTTGTTGGTTAAAATCATTATCATCATCATCGGTATCATTACTGAACTCATTATTCTTGTGTTACTATCAGAGTAGATTTATGATAACACCCACCATCACGCCTGAGTTAAAGAAGGTGTAAAGGTTTGATTAATAGCTGCTTTCACGTTTTAATACTCGACATTTTCTCACTTTTTTTTTAATAAATAAGGGGCATGATAATTACAGGAAGTAATTACTGCTTTTGTTATAAAGTGTCTGATTAGGCGCACAGGCGCTTTTCCTCAAGTAATATAAATAAATAAATAACCTGGTGGACACAATAAGTTCTCGTAACGACGCAGTAAGGCAGACTTAGAGAACAATTAAGGTTTTGCTCAATCACAGCGACATTTCAGATTAATAAGCGTTAACAGAAAGAAATATCCTCTCCTCCCCCCCCCCCCCGAAAATGCCCATCTTTACATGTTTGCGGGGAAAACAACGACTGTAGGAGCTGAAAAGAATGAAAAGCAAGACACGAAGAGGATGTCACCCGCGCTCACCCTAAAATTAAAAAAGAAAAAAAAAAAACCACACAAAAAAACCACCAAAAAACCCAACCAAACAAAAAAAAGCCCAAAAGAAAGGAAAAACCTGAAAGACAACCGCTCCGCGCCTCGGGCTTGGTGTGTGATTTTGCACGGGACGAACCGGCTGGATGCTTGCGTGCTATAAGGGTGTTATTGCACTGCCTCCCGGGCGCCGGTTCGCCTTCCCCGGGGCGGACGGCGGCGGCGGGACCGGGACCGGCCCCGGCCCCGGCCCCGGCGGGCGGGAGCACCGCACTCGCTCTCCCTGAAAGGTTACACGGCGCTCTGCCTCGCTTTGTCTTCCCCGTGCCCTTTCCTGGCAAAAATGGAGACATCACATCCTTGCCCAGCCCCGGCTCAGTATTTATGAAGGTTTTCTGACAAATAGGCAGGCTGGCCACGCATGGGTGACTGCCTTCATTCCGCACTTGGCTTGTTTACATAGGACCAGCACCATTTCCACGGATTAAACAAATCACAGCGAGAAGGAGACATTTATAATCCGCCAACGAGGCCACAGGCAGTTAAAAAATGTGTGCGTGTGTGTGTATGCTGTGAGAAAGAAAAATAAATGTTCATGTCCAGGGAGCTGACCTTCCTCTTGGAGGGTAACTCAAGGGGTATAGATATAAATATAGGTTGTATATAACGTCTTACACGCAAGCCCAAAGTATGTATTTAATAATTATCTGTTATACCCGGTTATTGTGTACAAATGCATAGCATTAGTTTGCATCTTACGCGGTCCTTTCCCCCGAAGCCCCCCCGCCCCGAGCTCCCAGAAGCGGCTATATAATCCTCTGGCTACACACAAAGCGACGCGCACACACCGCCGCGCACAGCGGCTTCGCTCCACGGACGGCTCGGACGGCGGAGCGGGCGCCCCGGCGCCCACGCGTGCGTGCGTGGGTGGGCGTACACGCACACCCCCCCCCCACACACACACCCCCCCACACACACCTGCGAGGGAAGCGGGAGGGCAAGCCCCCCTCTCTACCCCCCTCGAACGGCACAGCCCGTTCCCCAGGGCGGGCTGGGGGCGCACAGCCCGGTGCCGGGGGGATTCGTCCGGCGGCTTGCGGGGAGGGCCCCGAACTCGCCCCGGCCACGGCGAGCGGGTCCCGCGGGCACATGCCCGCAGCAGGCAGGGCACCCCCCCGCCCCGGGCTCACCCCTCTGCTCCTCTGTCACCCGGAAGCATTATCTTTAAAAAAAAAAAAAAAAAAAAAAGGGAACGAAAGAAAGAAAAAAAAAAAGGGGGGGGGGGGGGGGGGGAAGGGAGAAATGAAATGGTGTAGGAGCCGGAGGTATTTTTCAAAGTAAGAGCGTGCATTTTACGATCCCTCTCCCTCCATCTGCAGGAAGAGTGATGGTGCGGGGGAAGAAGCTATAACTGGAAATGTTGCCCTTTATCTTCTGTCAGCTCTCAGGACACTTGGCTGCTGCTGCTTCTCCGGCTGCTGCTGGGGTTTTTATGACACATGTCACCCACCTCGGGCAGCCGGAGCAGGAGAAGGAAATTCCCTACAAAATAGCAATGGTTTCGAAAAAAAGGATCGCAACAAAATATTGAATAAATTCCCTTTTAATTTATTTGATCATTCCACATTACGGGGCTATGAATTGCTCAAATTTGATAACAAGTACTCAATTCAACTCATTATGTAAGTTAAATTAGACTTCGATAAAATTTCAGTGGCGCGCAGTGGTTCCTAGAATGAAATGTAATTTGTGCAAGAATTTGTTGTATCTGTCACAAATATTTCCAATTAGCGACCGTAATTATTTGATAGTTTCTGCAATTATGGCTTAAACGGGTGAATTTGGGACTGTGGAGGACCCTAATTGGCCTAAATTTGATATTTTGCATATTTGCATAATGAGGAAATTGGTAGAAAATTGTGTTCATTCATTTGTGAAAAATCCTATGAATTTTATGAATTTGAAAGCTCTGTTTGTGCAGACTGTGACTTTGCTTGCTGATCCCTGAGGAGCTGACGCTGAATGCCTGAATGGGCAGCGCGCCAACTTCTCCACCCGGAGGAGAAGCGGGGGAGGGAAGGGAAGGAAGGGGAAAGGGGAGGGAGGGATGGAGGGAGGGTTGGAGGGCGTCCGGCCGGCCGGAGCCGGGAGCCGCGGGCGCCCCGACCCCCCAGCGCCGCGCCCGGGGCCGCCCGCTCACTCCGCCCCGGCCCCCGCTCGCCCGGGGGAAGGGGGTAATCGCGGGGAGGGGACTCGGGGCTGGGATGCTGATAAGCGTGCACTTGGTTAAATTAAATTGCCAAAGCTTCTCCTTTCAGTAAAAGTGTTTGATCTATTGCGCTGTCAATTTAAAGTGTTTAAGGAGAAGCAAAAGCATAGATTTTAAGATGCTGGCCCAGCACCCATTCATCATGCATCAGGGACTTTTAAGCCTCGCGTTTTGCTGTAGTTAACATCTCAACTCTCTGACGCGGGAATCCAGACCGGGGAACAACCGGAGCCGGCGGGGCGAGGGGGGACGGGAGCGCCCCGCCGCCGGCCCCCGCCGCCCCGGCACCCCGCGGGCGCCTCTGGCCCTTCTCTGGTCGGTGCCCGGCCGTGTGGGCGCCGCGAAGGGAGAGTCAGTGGTGGAAGGGAGGAGGGAAAGGGCCCCGCTAACAGGAGGGGATGGCGGTAGGACATCCTCGCTTCATTGTCTTCCTGGACCACCGTCGGGGAGAGACGGTGTGCTGGGTGATAACGGCGGGAGAAGTCCTTCTTCCCGCTTCCTTTTTTTTTCCCTTTCCTTCTGGCAAGGCTTTAGGAAGGTCCCGAAGGTCACATTGTGGAATTACTGGCCTCCCTCTCCCTGGCTAGGGATCTCCTTCACCCCTGGTTTCCAGACCCTGGGCTGCACAAGCTGAGAAAAGCTACAGAGGCTGAACTGGGGATGTAATATATTCCCCTGAAGAGTTTTACACACTCCAGCTCTCGACTGTAACTTCGGTTGGTTAGCACTTTCCCCATCAACATGGACGTGTATAATGTGAAGATGTAACAGACTCTAAATGCTTAAGTGCTTTGTTTCACAGCACATTTTCAGTAAAGGTCAAAATAAATTCATCTCCCTTCACGCAGCATTTGTGTCTGGCTTCCCAAGCCATTTGCACAGGGCTCGGGGTGGAATCGCCATCAAATAATAAAATGCACCCATGGGTGGACACAGGAACCACCTTCCCACAGCCTTATTCTATGATGGGCTGAAGGTGACGCCATGTACATCACAGATCTCAATTTGGAATCTGTTTGACGTCACTCCTTGATCAAACCGCTGAACTCTTCCATGCCTCCACTTCGTTGGTGCTTGTGAGAGTGGAGGATGGTGGGGGGTAATGGTCCTGATTTGGAATGAACTGGGAATTTAATGAGCATGAAAGTGAGGAGGCTAAAGTGTTGAAACTCCGAGTTTAAATATTCTCTGTAGTGATAGATTCACGCCACTCAACACCCTTTTGAGGGACACCTTCTGTGCTGAGTCCTGTGGAGACAGGCTGTGCTGGGCCAGTCTACCATGATCTATTATGGATATTCTGGCATCCCAAGCCATTTCTTAGACTTAGGGTTCAACTTGTTTTCCCTTCCTCCAGATTTCATTTAGACCTTTCATCCTGTCCCTTGGCATTCCTTCCTGTTTTCACTTTTGCTTCGTAGTTCTTCCACCTTCTTCCTTCCCCACCACCATCCCATGTTTTATTCCTCTCCAGAAATGTCCCTTTCCCCGTGGAAAGCTCATGTATGCTCTCTGGCTGGACCTGTGTTGCTAGAAGATCAAGTAACAACCAGAGGGCAGAATAGACATGCCAGCAAGGACCTTCAGATAAATAGGAAACTGCAAACAGATTACCGATTTTACCCAAAGGCAAACTAGTTGATACCAAAGTCCTGAACCTATGCTGTGCTTGCACCCAACACCCAGGCAGTTTTGGATAAATGAAGAAAAAGATGAGACCTCAAGAATGGTACTGGTTGCAGGGTGCATTAAGGACGCATAAGGCTTTAACCAGGTTTCTTTTCCTTATGGCAGGCATGGGTATTGTTTTCCTTTGAAACAGTATTTGGAAGAATCTCATTACATATATCTCCAATTAACTCTCCAGGAAATGTATTTCTTAAAATAAATTCTTAGATACCACAGGTGGCCTGGGCTTCAGGGTGAGCCTTGGAACAGTGCTGCATAGGTGACCCTGGGATGCTAAAAATTGGTTTGGATCTTTTTAGCTTCTGCCTCAATACAACTCTTCAAGCACCTGCAGTTTTCTGGGTTTAGCATGTGTAAATGGTTGCAATGGTTTGTACGTGAAAAGCTGACCTCCCACAGCCTGCGTGGCCATGCACATGTCTATGTCCTTGCTGGAGCAGGACCCCAGCTTTCAGAAAGCCGTTTCTAGAAAAGAGGAGAGAAGCCTGTAAAACAGTACGTAAAAAGAAACTCAAAAAAAAAGCCTTATTTCAGTTACAACTGGGGAAGAGAGTCTAAAATCAGTAAAAGGTGCTTCCTCTTCCATGACATTTTTATTTCTAAGCTTTTAAAATATCATCATGTGGCTGCTGTATCATCTTCTGTTATTTATGTAACCACAGTTCTAGGGAACTGTTAACAAGTAAACTCTTCTGCAGATTATCAAGCAGGTAAAGCTCACAGGAGCAGTATAAATGTTTAGGAAGTGTTATGCTGCTGAAATTCGCCATCTAAAGTTACAGACTCCTTCATCTCAAACAACAGGGGAAGATGAACCTCACGTATACATGTATACAGCCATTTGGCACTCAAACTTGAGAGCTGTTGCCAGATTTAGTTTTGCTCTAACACCACCCCTCAGGGCTAAACCGGGCTACAGGGGTGTTGTGGGTGGAAGCAGGCACAGGGTGTGATGTGGGGGTGTGTGACACAGACACAGATGCGACAGTACAGTGTAGTCTCCCCCAAAGGCATTCTTGAACTAGGAGTCAAATCTGGAAACAGAGGATGTGAGACACAAAAGGGAAGAAAAGGTTTTCCCTGGTGGTTTGAACAGATCGCTTATTTAATCACTCCATATTATTTCTCACAGAAAAACTTGGTGCACTCCAGTAGTGCTGAACTACTGGTGCAAGAAAGAATGTGAGTAGTAAATACACTTGCAGGATTAGATCCCTGGCAGACAACTACCATGTAACATGATCACAACACTCAAATTTTAACAAAGACTAAGACAAAGCAAATAAGCAAACAGGCCAAGAAACAATCAACTATTCTTTACCCAAAAGAAAGAAACCCCTCCAACCATTTTTCTCTTCCACCTTATCCCTATAAACTGCAATTAAAAAGAGCACAGGTATTATGAATGGCACAGGCATCAAGCCTGACTTTCACACTTTAACAAATCCACATTATGAAGCCAGTAACAAATATCTGAAGGAAAAGTCCCCTTTGAGTTGATACACACTTCACCTGTGTAAGAAGCCTTTTCTCTTTTCAGTGCTATGAAGCACCATTTCTTGTGATAACTAAAATTGAAGCCGAACTGCATTTCTAAGTTAAAATAAGCACTTCACACCTGTGCCAGGGGTAAAAAATACAGTGTGCCTCCTTCAAAATAGAGCTCTTACTCTTGTATGCAAATGTATTTTTAGCTGAGATTTCAACATAGGTCTGTTAAAACTAATAAAAATAGATATAATAAGGAAATGAGCACCCACACCAAGTCTCTTCTGTCCATACTCTTCCTAATCAGAAAGTCACAAAGATGCTTTCTGTGTCCATCCCGTTAGAACTTGCTGAAACTAGTGAGTTTAGGACTAGAGGTAACGGGCACAAACTGGAGCACAAGAAGCTCCATCTTAACATGAGGAGGAGCTTCTTTACTCTGAGGGTGGCAGAGCACTGGCACAGGCTGCCCAAAGAGGTTGTGGAGTCTCCCACAGTGGAGACATTCAGACCCCACCTGGACGCCGTCCTGTGCAACTGCTGTAGGTGTCCCTGCTGTGGCAGGGGGTTGGACTAGATGATCTCCAGAGGTCCCTTCCAACCCTGATGATTCTGTGATTCGGTGAAATTTTGTGTGACACTCACAACTGGAGATATATGCACGCATTTTAAGTATTAATGACCACATTCCCAGCTATTCTCTATAAACTCTTCCAAAATGTTTACAAACTGGTATGGTTATCAGTGAGTTTGAGGTTGCCTCCAATTATGTGGTTGTTTCAAAAATACCATGTGACGTATTAGTCTTAGTGTCAGTGAGGTTACAAAAGACAGCATCCTTCAAAACCATGGCTTCTCATAGGATTTCTCTCCATCGCTGCAGAAAACAGGAAAGCTCCTTCTCCCCATTTCCATTGTGAACCGTGGAAATGAGTCAGCCGCAAGGACAAGTCTTCCCGAGCATCTCTGAAAAAGTTACTGCGTAGTAGTATCTGTGGGAGCAAAAACTTTCACTAAAGCAAAATACTGAAAAACATTGGTCAGCAGGTATAAGTATTTATTTTCAGTAAGCATATGCTGCATCTGATTAAATCAACAAATGAGGTAGAAAAAGATAGGAATAGGTAAATTAAGGTGTTGGAAACCAAAAGGAGGCTGGGTTTTGGATAGAAGAGGTCAGAAAACTATAAGAGAAGCCAGACAAACTGAAGGAGCAAGGGACAAAGCAAACTGGTGGTGAAAGTAGCTGTTTTGCATCATTCTGCAAAATTCATCCAAATTCCATTTGATGCACCAGTATGGTGCAGTACTTTTGTGCTGCTCAAAGTAGCTCAATGCAACCACACAAAGGGGTGAACCTGGCTATAATACATGACATAAAATATTTAGGCTGGACATGCCATATCTTCAAATCAGAAAAAATACACAACAGTGTTTTCTCTTGAATTTTCTCCTTAGTGTCCATGTAGCACATTTGTAATAATCTCCTCCACCACACACATAGGCATACTTCATCCCAATTGTGAAAAATTATGTTAAATTTGAGCTATAGATAAGATTATCTGTTTGTAGGGAATGTGATTGATGCTGCAACTGTCAGAAAAACATGTTTGTGAAAATCCTGGTAGTTCAGAATCACGTTGAAATTGAGACAAAATTATAAGGTTAAATATATTAAACTTTGCAAATGCATTTACAGCATTCATTTATTTACCTTTCCTTTTCCAGGGCTGGAAGAAAAGAAGAAAAATATTCAATATGGCTTAAAAAAACCTGCTTAACATCAGAATAGCTTTGTGTGGGGTCACAGTAGGATAAAATATAATTGTCATTGACGATCCCATTTCTCATGTGGTGGGGTATTCCCCTCTCAAGTTTTGCCAGATAACCATTGTATTTATAATCCTGAGACTCTATTATTTCTGCTATTTAATAATAGTGAACAGTTTTTACTTCTTACCAACAGTCCTAAAGATAAACATCACTAATCTCAATTCCATAGGTAGTGGAAGTGAAATAAAGTTCAGTAAGTGTATCTTGCAAACGCACGATGGGCTCAGGGAGACTTTAGAGCCTCTGGGTCCTCTTGCCACCTGTCTGCAGCTTGCTTGAAAGGGTCTCGTTAATGCTTGCCAAAGCATTACACTCTGTGTAAGCCTCAGCCCCTGTGAGACACTCTAAGATGTAGAAGTCATTCGGAACTTGTCACAGAAGGCATAATGATTACCTTTTTAAGATCATAAGCACCTCTTTGAATGCATCCATCCAGGAGCTGTGTTTGCCCGTCTCTTGCTCGTCCCAAAGAAATGAGATCTGTCCGACCATACCCCAGCAGTAAGTACTATGCAAAGGTCCCTCACCTTTGCTCTCTAACTTTTCTCCAGAGTACCATGAGGAGCAGTGTATAGGAAACAGCTGCAGTTCCAGAGATTTCCCATCTTACTGTTCTTAACACCAAAAAAAGAGTTCTGTTGGATGCAAAAGAAAGTAAGGTATTATTGTTCAGCTTTCCTTTTTAGGGGAAGAGGGAACAAGGGGACTTGGCTGTATTTTCCACGCAGCTCCCTCTAAGTCTTTCCTTGGCTGCCGAAGAGGTTGAGCCCCCAACATCCCTGTGGAGTGGGGTCTGTGGAGAGCACGTCTCCCCACTTCCCGGCAGGGCAGGCTGCTTCCATAGGAAGGTAGAGCAAGGCAAGCAACACCTGGGCTAGCTGTCCAGAGCCTTGCACCAGGGGGTTAGAGCGCACCTCTCGTGATTTCCAGTGTCATGTCTTGGCAATACGTCGTGCACAGCATTTAATGTAGAAAATAATAGGTGGTGCAGGAACAAAGGAGTATTTTCCTCACTGAAGTTTTTGGCCGCAAATGTTTGTATATATGATCAATTGGCCTAAATGAACTCTCTCACTCGGCTTCTTCTCCAGACGCCTAAGTGGTGGCAGCTCCACCCACCTTCATTTGCACTCCGTGTGGCTCCTTCCCTGGAAGGAAATTAATGGAAACTGCTTGATGCTCAGCATTTTTGAAAAATCAGGTTTAACTGTGGACACTGCAGGCGAACATTATAAGACTACTATTTTGAACATATTAGTGCTGGATTTTGTTCAGATTTATTAGCATGACAACAAAAATATCTGCGGTATGGAAAAAAAAAAAGAGCCCCATCATTCAATTGGCTTGATTCATTTTCCTGTAGTACCTCTTGCAGTCCATCTGCTGAAAGGTGAAGCCAAAATGTTTTAGAATTATGTTTTCATAGGGAATTCTCTGTTAATTAGTTATCTCTCTCTGCCATGTGTAGCAACTGATGAAATCAGCTACTGTAATTTCATGAAAGGCAATGTTGGACTGTTTGTTTGTATCAGCATGAACACTTTCTTACACACAGCACTCTAGTGGAACACAAGTGGTCCAAATAACATTTTATTTTAATATAATGAGGACACACAGCTACTGTAGCATCGCAATTTCTTATTTCCTTGTGTCTAAAAATGTGGTCTTAGGCTAAATGCAGCAGAAAGATTTTATGGACTCAGATTCATTTTTACATACATTTTTTATGCATTTTTACAGACTAGAGCTTGGCATACTAAAGTTACTACTAAGATTTATTTATTTTTCTAGAATAAAATAGGCTGCTCTGCAGTTGTATTTAATAGGCCAAAGTTACACATCTTCTAGTGTCATTTGCTGCTTGCAGTTCATTTAATGAGGACATGGCACTACCATGCTGTGGAAAAGTGTGTTTTGTAATTGCAAATGAAGTATTTCAACCTTTTTACCTTTTAATACCACAGAATACCCTGGATAGCTAAAGACTGGCTTGTTTCCAGGGAGCTTTATTATAGAGGAAAAACATGGAATACCATTTGCTATACTTTTCATGTTTGCATTTTTTTTTCTTGCAAATAAACCCTTGTCCTTAGGTTGTGCTTTCCATCCGCACGTCCCAGTGTGAGTCTTAAAGCGGGTGCTTCTTTGGCTTCTTGTTTTTACCATGGATAACATCCAAAAGGAAAGCAGGGACAAGCTGTAGGTGAGGAGTCCACATTTACCGACTGCCAGTAATCTGCACTAACCACAGGATGACTAACCACTGCCTTCTCCTAGAGTAAGATTTTCTCCCGCCATGCTTTGCTGGTCTCACAAGAATGAGGATAATGCGCCACCGGCTGAGATTAAGCCATCACTGAAACTCATATGGTTGGCGTAGGAGAAGCAACAGGATGGGTCAAAAGAGTGAAAACTTGAAGGAGCTTGTAAAAGCAGCATTAGGACCATCCTTGTCTCTGTATTCAGCTTCTCACTTAGGGAAAAGGTGAAATAAAGGCCTCATCAACCAACATGCTTTTCCAAGACTAGAGAGAGAACATGAGAGGTTCTTACTTCTGGTACTCCTTCCTGGGGAGATAAAAGGTAACAAGCTGATACTACCTCTAAGACCCCTAACTTGTTGGTTTTAATGACTTCATTCTGCAGCCTGTCATGTGAAGAAGCCCTCACTCAGCCTATATATCCTCCTAGGTCTACTGGTGAACACATATGATGAAAGATTGGTTATATCAGAACAGGAATCAACAGTATTATATTGAAAACAACGGGCTAATGGTGCATAGCACAATTTGTGCAACTAGTGATTACTTGCTTTGGAAAGAAAAGGTATTAGAGCTTCAACATAAAAGGGATCTAAATATACCATTTTCATTGCTTTGAAGACACCCTCTGTAAATCTTTACAAAGATAGACTTAAGATGGTAGATTAATAGAAGAAATAAGTTTAAACCATGTGAATAACATTTCAAATAGTGTTTCAATTTGGCATGAGATGTGTGGAAAAAAAAAAAGAAATTAAATGTAGTATTTCCCCCCAGGTTGATAGAGAAAACACTGACCTTGGCGTCTGACAGTGGTGGCATTTGACAATCTTCATTTTCCATGTCCAAAACCAGCAGCAAGGCCCACGTGATGAAGAAAATTTCTCAGTGTTTCTCAGAGGAAAATGCTAGGATTTAATAAAAACCCGATGGGATGGAACACACTGACATAGGAATGGAGAAGTCAGAAGCATGAAGAAACACAGGGCAGCAGCATGGGAGCTTTAAAAATAGGTCCTTTTAATATTTTAGGAGCCTTCCCCTTTCTGTACTTGATTTTAAAATACCTAGTGTCCTGGTCTGATGTGAGTCTTGTACAAACCTAAACTCCCTGTCTGTGGCTGTAAATCACAGAGTTAAAAAACTTCTGGCACAATGTGTGTGAATTAGAAATCTAATTAGCTGATATATGTATGTGTGCAGAATCATCGAGGCAGACTTCCTAAAGAAGTCATTTTAATTATGGGCTTCTGCAACACTCTGGGTATCAAACAGCAGCTGAGATAACCGAGATGTGGGAAGCAATCTGTAGTGATTATATTGGGCTTGTCCTCTTGCATTTCTTCTTTTTCCTCTCCATGTATACAGAAGATATTTCTGCCTGATTTCACCTTAGAATTATCGGAAGACTCACAACTGTTTTTTCTGCCATTACTGGATGACTTGTTTTGGAGTCTGTGTCTAGCAAGACATAATATTGTGAGTACTTGGATGTTAATCAGAAGGGTAGCATGAAATAAACCTTGTCTTGCTGTAATATGTCACTGCAGTTAAATATGAGCAAATGCAAAGAGTAAACAGTTTAAAAAAAAAAAAAGTCCAACCCCCCATGTTTGTAAATTGCTAAACTTTCACTCCTTCCCATTCTGTGACTTTATTCTTTCACTGGTTTTTACTGCATTTTGTGTAAGGTAATAACTGGATCTCTAAAACAAGAAAGGAGAAAATATTTTTTAAAAAAGATAATATGTTTCAAGACTTATTTAAATGTCAAAAATTAACAAACTAAAGGCACAAACCAAATGTCTTTGCCATTCACGATGTTCCATCCGGTTGTCCCTCTATAGTGACAGGGCTACGCTGAGCTTTTTGAACATTATGTCCTGCTCCTGAAAAGCAGAGCTACATAAATCAGCTGAATTTAATTTCTTGTACAGGTCACAGACCATTCACTAACAGGTCATAGTTTTTTCTGAGTTTTTCAGTAAATAGTTATCTGAGATCATGTTGGTAGGGCTTTTTAAAGAGCTACCTGATTGACTGTGATTAGTCTGTGAATATTTGCTATTCATACTGTGTTGTGTACCTATGGTATGTTTAACCAGTTGCACCGGGCAGATTTTGCTGTCTGATTAGGTGAG
>CM030044.1:26741900-26869400 GCA_017639485.1 Pluvialis apricaria | reverse complement strand
GCCCGAACCCAGCAAAAGATAAACATGGTTAACTTTAAATGTGGGAATAATCCGTTGAAATGTGATGGAAATATCACATCAGAAGAGTTAGGTTTAAGTGCTTTCATGGGTGAGAACTATAAACTGGTGATGGTTCTCTCACTCCAGCCTGTAGGTTTCTGTGGCATACCTGGTTCTGGATACGTGGTGCATCATGGAAGTGTCTTACCATCCATGTAAACAGTGAAAATTTGTCAAATGCTGTTTTTTTGCACCTCATTTTGTATTTATTTAAAGCATAACAGACTAGAGGATGGCTGGAATTCTGCTTAAATCCGACATTTTCACTAAGGTGCCAGGTTTTAATATTCACAAGCTGATTTTGCCTCTACAGTTTTCAAGTAGTTTTAGACTGCAATGTTGTTCAAAATACTTTTGTGCATGGTCTGGTGTTTATGTTATTTGGATTTAAAATTATTTAACCTATGCATATAGCAACAGTGCTTCTAGATGCAGAGGTGGAATAAGAGCCCTTGGTACTGGTAGCAGGCCTATGAATCCTCAACTGGGAGGCTATAACTTAAGTGACTGTGTGCTGCTTATCCATCATACCACGTAAGCGAATAATTGGCATCATAAGACTTTTCAGTTGGAAGTTGCCCATCTCCATCACTGAGGTGGGCACCACCAGAAAAACAAAACTGGGGGGGGGGGGGGCGGGGAGGGGCAGAGAAAGCAGGGATTGAAAGAGACAGTATAAAATGAGAAAGCCTAATAATAAGAGAAATAAAACTACAAAACACTCTTCATCACTTTTATAATAAAATGTAAACAAGCATATTGATTTAAAAACCCCACCATTGCTGTCTTTTGTAAATTGAGACAATTGCACTGTTTTGCATTAAAAGATGTTACCCGTCCAAAAGAGCAAGTATGGTCTTATGCAACTAATATCTGCTAAAACGTACCTGACTGCATTGGAAATGTTGCAGTAGATTGGTATAGCAGAGAATAATGAACCGCTGCACCCCATTGAAATGTAATTACACAGCACTCTTGTTCTTAAACCTATAAGGTGAAAGAAAGATGAATAGTGAAAGTAAAAATCGCTGACCCTTCAAAGTTTAATTTACGTTATGCATTCCCTCGCCCTTCTGATAGGTTTTAGAAAGGTCATAATTTAGGGTATTTTGCAGTTGATAAATGATCTGTATGTTTGTGTTCACACGCACCGATTGATTTGTTATAGCCAAAATATTGTTTCTATAACAACCTGCAGGTCCTTAACTAGGCAAACAGGAGATGAACAGGAATCCAAGTGGAAGGTGAAGCGAAATCCGATCCTCCTCAGAGGACAGGGAGCAGGAAGAGAAGGAGGAGGAGGAAGAGAAGGAGGAGGAAGAAGAGAGGGAGGCGGAAGAAGAGGGGGAGGAAGCGATTTTATGGGCATAGCAGAGGGCGCGCAACTGAAGGGGGTGGCAGCAAGTTGCCTGGCTCTCTCCTTGCCCTCCTTGGCTCCTACTGGTTTCCCCCTCCCGAGGCTCCTCTGCTCTCCAGGGCCTTGTGTCTGCAGATGACAGAGTCTTTGCAACTCAGATTGCTCCCACGGTGCAAAGGGCTGTTGGGGCAATTTTCCCGCCTTTCCAGCCTTGGATGAGGCTCCTGTTTCCGGGCCCAGTTGATGCATTATGCATCAGGGCTGCCGGCAACTGACAGCCCCTCAGCCAGCGTCTACTTGAAAAGCAATGGTGCTAATCAAAGTCGACACATTTGAATGTCCAGACACACACACAGAGAAATTTACTAATCAAAAAGTGTATTTCCTAGGGCTGTCTCCAGAGAAATCCGCAGGAAGAAATTGGAATAATTTATTAGCTTACAAGTTTTCGTTGACAGTTAGCCCAAGGCTATTTATCTCTGTAATAGAGAACGTCTCCAATGTGGCAAAATTGACCAAATCAAACAGCTTTGATCAGAAAATGAATCTGGCAAGGCTGTCTGTCTGTGGGTCCCAGGGGAAAGGTGGGAAACAAACAAAAAGATTTAACAAGTGGTCAATAGGAGAAAGAGAGAGAGAGAATTTGCAGCCTGGAAAGTCAGAAGCCTGCAAAATCTTCCCACACAAACACTGAAATGAATTACTGGAGAAATAAATTATGTCTCACATCATAACATTTAACATTGTGCTTGTGCATAATTGGAGCTATGCAGCTCAATGTGATTCTTGCATTAAGGTGATGATAAATAACTGCAGGAGGGGGAAAATTTCTTAACTTCTCCTTAAAGGAAAACAAAATACAGAGGACTCCATATCTTCACAAGAACACTGGCACCTTCACCGCAATCTACATTTACTGTCCATTATTAATAGCTGCTTTGCCACCAAGAGTCAGATGTCCAATAGGCTCAAGTATGTTGAAAGCCACCACAAGGGTCACCCCAAATTCTGTTTCAGAGGAACAGGGACATGTTTCAGCTGTTTCACTGCATAATCCAGCCATGACTTTGACCACCTTCCTGCTGATAAACAAAGGCTTTTTTGTTGTAAAACAACAACAAAAAAAGAACTTTTAAGGATAAGATGAAAAGACAAACTTACAAGTACAGAACTTTGCTTGATGTAATAAAATAGACCTGCCTTCTCTTGGAAAGAAAATCTTTACCAATCAAAGATCATCTGACAATAGAGAATATGGGGGAAAAAGTTCAGGATAACAATCAGGATCTTTACTTTGCCACAGTTCTTCTATTTTTATATTGTTTTGTACTCTGTTTCTAGTCATCCATATGAAATATGGGACAATAATAACGATGAGTGAAAAACCTCATTCTTGTTTGGAATTAAACTGCTTTGTGATCTTTAGGTATAGATGCTTTAGATGCCCATTACATTATTATACTGTATTCTCAATGCTACTGCCTCACAGAGAACAGAATGCCAAAAGACCATATGCTGAGTCCCTTTTGCTAGGAATTACGGCATTTCTCCCCAGGTAAGAAATGGCTTTATTTATTCAGATTCTTGTGCTACTGGCTTTAAGCAGGAAAAGGCAGAAATAATGCCTCCCCCTCCTAATAAATGTTTCTAAATTATGTGAAAGAAACAAAAGTGCAAGCCCATCTTAACTTAATAACAAAAGATCAGCAATTTTGTTTTGTTTATATTGGTGAATTGAATAAGCAACCTGCAAACTGAAGCACTCAAACAAGTTGAGATTGAAAGCACTCCAGAAAGTAACCAGGCAGCCTAGTCAGATATCCAGCAGGAAACTGAAGGCGACAGGCTACCTTCTCGTGTCTTTCCAGGCCATTTGATGGGACTGTAAGTCCTCAAACCTCATCTATATTGTTACATATGCTTAGAGAGATCAGTAGGGAATAGCCTGGGAATTTATTTATTTATCACTGTTTGAGGTGATAAATTTATCAGTATTTGAGGAGAGAGAGGCTAGCCTCTTGAACGTTGTTCATCAAATTGAATTTTGAATGGTTTTGTACTGTTATATGAAATCTCCAACATGAGCTATTTTTGTTCTTAGAAAAATGGAAACTCAAGTTATTGATACGCTGAAGATGGCTGGCACCCGTATAAGGTATGTTTTGGTATCACTGGGCTGAACCATGAAGCCCTTCATGATTTCTTAGGCTCTTGGGAAGCAAGGGAGACTTTTGCCTTATTAAGAAATTGAGAGTATTTTATGTTTGCATTATAACATGTCCCTTTTACAAACTAAATCAATATAAAAATGGCTTAATTAGAATTTCTATGCAATATGTCAAAGTTCAGCATTTTTGCAACCTAGCAATGTAAAAGTCAGGATGGTCTGAATGATAAAGCCAAAAAGACCATGTTTCAACTCCCATCTCTTCTACTGGCTTGCTGTTCTACATACAGTGAGTTTTGTAAGTTTCCTAGGACCCAAGGAACATGAATATCTGAACTGCTGAATTTTCACCGTTGCAACTGAAGTGAGTATCGTCTTTAGACACTCAGCTTCCCCTGTGAGAACCAGGCCACCTCTCTCAAGATGTGCACCCCGAATTTGCAGATATTTTAAAAAGTATTTCCCTTTGCAACTCTTCACTTGAATTTCCCTTTTTGTAAAATGACGTCATATACTTATTTGTCCTTAAATAGCTATGAGTGCTACACATAAAAAGTATTATATGGGCCTTCACCCAGCCCCACCTGGAAAACAAAAGTTTTTCCACTGGCTTTTGCAGAGTTTAAATCAAGACCTATAAGTGCTAAACATTATTTTAAAAGCTACATTCAGGATTCTGTAGATTTTCTCCATATATATGTGATAGGATGGAGACACATTCTAGAGGTGAATGCAATAACATTTTGACAATACACTATACAACGATGAACCTCAGTATGCTTCAAGATGTTCTGAAAGCAGGATAGTATGTCAGCATCCTGGTAAAAGCCAGGGATGGGATTCATTTGCTCAATTGCAGATATCTGTCTCTGTTCTAAAGAAACAAGCACATTTTATGTTTGAGTCATCATAAAGCAAAAGTCTTAAAGAGGTAGGATGAATTATAAAAAGAACCTGTGTTGACTAGCAGAGATATAGGTATCCAAGGAGAAGATCTTGAAAGCTAAGCAAGTCCAATTGAGTGGAAATGAGTTATGACGGGATCAATCCAGAGTCTGCTGATGACAACTATATTCTCTTCCATAGTTCCAGGGAGTAGCTAGTCTAAGACTGGTTGGAATGGGCTCACACCTTTTAGACAGGGTTCTGAAAGGTCTTGGTCTTCCATGACCTTGCCCTTTCTGTGTGGAATGTATTCAAAGCTCTTTGAGGCATCCCTGGCAGTCACACTAGAGACAGATATTGCCCAGTCCTCTAGATAGATTGGAACATTGTGCAATGATTAATGGGATGAAATTTAATAAGTCCAAATGCCGGATTCTGCACCTAGGATGGAGTGATGTTGGACACAAGTATAAACTGGAAGAGGAGCGGTTGCAGCACAGCCCTGCAGAGAGGGATCTGGGGGTGCTGGTTGACAGCAGGCTCAATATGAGCCAGCAGTGTGCCCTGGCAGCCAAGAGGGCAAACTGCATCCTGGGGTGCATCAAACACAGCATCACCAGCCTGTCAAAAGAGGTGACTATCCAGCTGTATTCAGTGTTTGTGCGACCTCGCCTGGAGTAGTGTATGCAGGTCTGGGCCCCACAATTTAAGACGGATGTGAAGGTCATTGAACGTGTCCAGAGGGCGACAAAGCTGGTGAAAGGGCTGGAAGGCATGTCCTATGAGGAGTGGCTGAGGACTTTGGGCTTGTCTAGTTTGAAGAAAAGGCAGCTAAGGGGCGACCTCATTGCTCTCTACAGCTTCCTGAGGAGGGGGAGTGGAGAGGGAGATGCTGATCTCTTCTCCCTGGGATGCAGTGATAGGATGTGTGGGAATGGTTCAAAGCTGCACCAGGGGAGGTTTAGACTGGACATGAGGAAGCATTTCTTTACTGAGAGGGTGGTCAAACACTGGAACAGGCTTCCTAACGAGGTGGTCAATGAACCAAGCATGTCAGTATTTAACAGGTATTTGGACAATGCCCTTAATAAGATGCTTTTAACTTCTGGTCAGCGCTGAAGTGGTCAGGCAGTTAGAACGGATGATCATTGTAGGTCCCTTCCAACGGAAATATTCTATTCTATTCTATTCTATTCTATTCTATTCTATTCTATTCTATTCTATTCTATTCTATTCTATTCTATTCTATTCTATTCTATTCTATTCTGGTCTGGTCTGGTCTGGTCTGGTCCATTCCGTTCCATTTCGTTCCATTCCATTCTCTATATACTGACACCTAAAACCATAAAGCGGCAAGACTCTTGTAAGAGCTTCAGTTTAATTTCTGAGTACAGTTCAAGATGCTAAAGGTAATCTTTGGAGCCCTGGATGCTGTGAGACTCTGCTGAAGAGAATACAGATCACCACATAGCGCAGTGAAAACTGGGTTGCAAGAGGGCGATGCCAGTTCATAGGCAGAACACCATTATACACAGATTTTCCATTTCTGTACTCTTCCCTTTGCTAAGCTTGCCATACCCAGTTCTGCATAGGATGAAAATTAATTAAGCAAAGATGAAGAGTTAGAAGTATCTGCTGCCTACTGCTTCTCATTCATGGTGGCCCTTCTGGCTACCTGCTGTCAGTCACAGATTAGACACAGCTGGGACTTCTGAAGAGGAAACCCACTCATTTCCAAAAAGCTAACATTTTCTTTTGTAAAGCTGCCATGTTATCTCACACCACCTAACATCTTATATCCTAACATTTCCAGCCTAAAAAGACCACTGTCCTATTCCACTTCCTTGGAAGGTGAAAGCACAGCTTGTTTCCCAACACACTTATACCATTTTCTCTGTGTGCGCAAGCACAAGCAAGCCAAATGTAAACTATAGTACAATTGCACAGAATTGGCTTCCAAATTATGCAGTGACCTTGAAGCCTTCAGGTAACAAGTCTTCACTTGTTTGTTCCTCTTTTTTTCTGTGTAAGTACCATCACTGGCCACAATTCCTCTGACCTCCCACAAATTTCTTTACATGAAATTGCAGAAATGTTTTGCACTAGGGAGGAGAGAAAGTGAAGAAAAAGAGAGATAAAAAAAAAAATCCCAAACAAACAAACGAAAAAAGAGGCTTCTCTGTAGACACAGGTAAGAAACTCTGGAATGGGGAAAGTAAGTTGAAGAAAAGCTGGCAGCTTTCTTTTTTTCTTCATTTCAGTTCTATTTTTTTCCACAAACAACCTCTCATATAATCAAGTTTGTAAGGATACTAGTAAATGGCACAGTAAAAAAGCCTACACAGCAATGGAATATTTGTCCTCTTCCACTGCTGGCAGCTCTGCCCAACCCAAAGCCTACCTGGCACGTTCCTTCATGCTCCTCTGGTGGAAGTGGTATGGCCAGGACAGCACTGTAAACTGCAATGATTTTAATCTACAGAAATCCATTGACTACATGTTCTTTCTTGTCAGAATAGAAATGCACATTGTCAGATATCAGCCAAAATTTTCCCATTTTGTCTTTTATTTATGTTGACATGAATTATGCTAATGCTTTTTCTGTTCCCTTCTGGGCTGAAGAAAAGGGAGAATTGTCTATGGGTGAATGGGTGAAAGTGTCTTCTTCTTCTACATAAAAAGTTGAATTTTTTTTAACCTGCCTGTGCAAAGCTTGGTGTTCCCTTTAGTTTGCAGATGAGTGTTTTCTTAGCAGTGCAGTCTTTGGATTTTTTTTTCTTTTATGAATATTCTGTCCCCCCAGCCCCCCCACCCGATATTAATCTTCATCAGGGTGTCCTTGGTGCTGTGTCTTAGGCTCTGGTGCACACCAGAAAGGAGCTATGAAAACCTGAGCTAGGCAATAGTAGATGATATTGAAAAGGATGGGTGTTCTGTAAGGTGCTGGGGTTAGCAGGGCTGCATACTGCCTTAATCTCATTTTTATTTTAGTTTACTTTGTTTTATTATTTTATTTTATTGTAGCAATTTCTAGAAAGGACTTGCCTAAGTTTGTATTGGTTCTGAGGAAAGACAGTTTTGAATGACTATCATTTTAATTTTACACAGCGATATTATCTAGATAAATTGATAAGTTATGGCAAATGTCTTAATTTATATTTTGATCTGATCCACCTAACACTGAAAGACTTTTAGTACAACATGTTCCCTTATTTCTAAAACAAAAATGCTGTTCTAAAAAAGAGCAACCCTAAAAATCTACCTCCAGATAAATTTTGTGATTTCTAGCAAGGGACATTCAAATAGACTTCAGTCAAGACTGTTGTGACCAAATATTGTACCGTTCACAATTAGTTGTTGAAGAATCCCACAGGCATGTGGCTAGGGTTATTCCATGCATCCAAATTAAACTACCAGTAACCCTGAAGAACCAAAATATTCCAGGACTGGGCCACCAACCAGATCCGGGGAGTGCAGAGAAAGCCATAATACTTCTCAGCTGGCTCAAAAGGGCAGACCACTGTTCTGCAACCCCTTACAAACAGCCCGATCTTTGCATTTGTCAGCTATTGTCCTCTATTAGGTCACACAGCAAGGCCAAATGGTCCTGATGATATAAGCATATCCACAGAGAAAACATGCATGTAACATGTTTTGATACTTCTTCATGTAAGTTATATCATGCCAGAGTGATACTGTGGTAGCCTGGGAACAGAAAAAGGATTTCTAAGGGATACTCTTAAGGTGAATTGTGAGTTAGTACAGAATTATGACAGACTTCATGGACCTCTGGCACTCTGGAAAGCCTTCTTTCTTTCAGGGGTCTGAGCTGCTTTCCTGCACCGAATAACTCTTTCTGTCTTTCCTTTGTCATAAAGTCCAGGTCATCCCAACGTGTCCTAAGCAGCGATTCAGATGTTTTTGGAAACACTAAGCTGTGGTATCCAACTCCCCGTACATGTCTAGGATTTCCCAGCTGAAGGCCCACAAAATCAAAATTTCCTTCCCTTCACACTTCAGTAGAGCATTAGTCTAACTTGCTTTTGGGCATGATATCAGACACAGACCCTGTGTAAGCTCTTGTCGTTCACAGAAGAACACAGTAAAGAACAAATTAGCGCAAACCCATTTTCAATCCAATGGCACAGCCAATCCCAAGTGGTCTCATCACTGGGACACAGGGTGGCGAGGCAGAAGCAAGCATGCAATGATGGGCAGAGCTTGTATGCCCGCAGGTCAGTGCCCAGACTTACTGGGAAGGCATTTTTTCTTACCGGTCTCGCAGGAAGGCAATGCAGACACAGCAGAACAAGCACTCACTGCCTAGTCCTACAGTGGCATTTTACAAGAAGATATTGAAGGCAGCTGCCTCTGGCATCATTGACTCACCATGGATTCCCTCCACCTCTGAGATACAGGGTGCAGAGATGTTTTGTAGGAATAGGAACGGATATACATACGCAAGAGGGGATGCTTCCTGAGTAGGCACTTCCCTCTACATGTTTGCATTCACAGCATGCATTTCAGTAGACTGAAAATGAATTTATTTGGCTCAACTTTTGGATTGTTATTTGTTTATATTTGTTTCCATCTTTCATGTTACTAATGTACTTCCACTTCGTTAGCAAATGTTCAGCCCTCCAGAGGCACTAATGTTATATGAATCTTTTTCTTTGTACTTTTAGTCTGCTTTCTTAAGCTGCTTCTCTAAGAGATATGCCAGGTTTTCAGACATGGCTTATATTGGTATTTTCTACATGTAAACTGAAACAGAACTGTTTTAGTGAAAGCCTTCCTTATAATAAGGAAATAGCACTTCTGTCTCATTCTATTTTAAGATAAACTTTAAAATGTATTGTTTTCACATGAGCAAGACTTCTCCCAGGTTTCTCACGTACCTCTGCCAGCAGATGCTTTTCTGGCAGTGTCTCTCTCAGACCTTTGGTCATTATCCTCCAATGTCACCCAGCTAACTACCACCACAGGCTGGAAATCACTCATGAATCATGACTTCTGCGAGTCTCTAGGACCTCAGATCTCCTCTGACCTTAAGCACTCTCTTCAATGCCATTAAATAAATTAAATGTTTAAATTACCTATATTAGCCTTAATTGTATAATTATAGAGTCAACGAGAAATAAATCTATAAAGGGGGAAAACGCCAATCTGAAAAAGGACTTGCCCTGACTTCGAAGTGGATGAACACGCCAGTGGAAATGATAGAGACTGTAACCTCTGTAGGAAAGCCAGCTCATTTCAAGCTTTCCTCAGTCATAGTCATGTAATAGAAACAATACCAGACTGTGTAGTCAAGGACAAATGTCCTCATGTTATTTCAGTTTTACAGTCATATCCTGGAGAAAACAACGGCTTTCCAGGTATGTGTTGGGATGGGGAGATAGGGAAAGCCTTCCTCTGAGGCGCACATAGACAGCAGGCAGAGGTCAGGGGAGATGAACAAAGAATAGGAAAATTTTAGTACTACTAAAAATCTCTTAAAATAGATCTGAATTGTTTTCAATGTGAACAGTGTAATTAGAAGCTTAATTTAATGTAATTAAATTTAATTAAGTTTAATTAACTTAGCTTTAACTTGGCTTAACTCTGCCCTTTCACAATGCCAACAACAGTCTCACGTATTTCTATTTACCTGTAAACTGTCCTCATGAATAAAGGCAATTGGAAAGATGAGGTTATCCAGTTTCATCGTACGTTGGCATTCACTTTTAGGAGACTGAATGTATGCTCAAGACTAAACCTGTCTCCCTGTGTATAAGGTTCTAGGTGCAGGCGCACCCCGGGGAAGGATGGGGAAATTACACATCGGCAAAAGCAAGGCAAAGCAGGGGGCAACAGGAGGTCTGTTCTTTGCCTTTGTAATTTGGCCCCACAGTTCAAGACCACCTTGGAGGATGATAGGAGCTCTCAGAGCCCTGTGCCTCCAGGCAGGCTGTGGAGCAGAGATGCGAGCAGGCAAGAGTGACGTGCCTTGTGAGAGCCAGTGGCAATACCTCTGTAGTTTCCAAATGGTATTTGTCTTCAGTTTTCTCCTATTACACTAGAGACTTACTGCAGCTGGCCTCCATGTCTGAGTGGTTAATAAAGTTGATTTACACTGTTTGTTTCTGTCAGGAGTCCATCAGGCATATTTTATTTTGCCTCCAGTAAGTCCCCAATTTGTTACTCTATAGTCTGCTTCCCCAGACTCATCGATTCCATAAAAAGAAAAACATCGTTACAACATACAGCCAAACTAGCCATTCACAGAGGAAAGAAGGGTATTTAATATTAGTACCTACTAGCAGTTAACTTTTTTTTCTGTTGGCATTACCCTTTCATTGGTAAAGTATACGTGGAAGGTGTGTGTAATGTGTGACTCATGCTGATTACAGTGATTTTGACTGTGGGGTGCTGTAGCTTGGTTTGCCAGTCAGTTTAACTAAAAATTGTGTTAGGGAGGTAAAAAGACCTTCTTCCCTTCCCCATGAAGTCTTTCCACCATCAGCTAAAATCTGTCATGAAAGCGTTTCCTTTTTTCCCTTAACTCTGCTGCAGATTTTTGGTGATGATCCTCCCTAGTGCTCAGTTCCCATCTCCCAGGAAGAGTGGAAAAAACACTCCCCACAGAGAAAGGAGGGAGAAGAGTTACTTCTTGCACCTGTAAAGCTGGGAATCACAGTTGCCAATACATCCTGTAGCAACAGGGGAGAAGAAACTCTGTTGTGTCCTCCCACCCAGCAGCTCCTGGGAATGAGGATCACACTTTTATAAAGACAAACTGTCGTTGCATCACATATACTGAAAAACAAATTGCAGGGAAGCTGGGCTATGAATTGATTCTCATTGATTAAATTCTCATCTCTGTGTGCTGGAATAGTGAGGAAGATCCAAAGGATCCTGTGGTGTGACAGGGCTACATAAATCCAAGGATTTATGTCAGAGCTTTATAGAGCGCCTTGGAAATACCCAGTTTTGGGCTTTCTATTTGAATATAAAACTGGGGCTGATTTTTAAAGGAAACATTAGTTAAAGTGTCAATTAAGGCTCAAAATCATTACTCTTACAAAAGTCTCCCCAGTGCCCAGGGTGATGTTTTTGGCCAATAAAATTTTAAATGGAATAGGGAGAGTTAAAAAAAATAAAATCATTTAGATCCCAGAAACTGAAAAGCTGAGAAATTTGCCCACACAGTTTAAATAACCTATATGCAAAGGTCATCTAAATTCTTGAGATGCTGGAGGGGTGTGTAGGAGAGCTCACCTAAAGAATACCTTTCCACGTAAATTCAGCTGCCGTGTCCAGGCATGGCCTCTCTACTTGAGACCAACAGCCAAGCGTCCAAAATAAAACACAGATATACAAAGCCCACAACAAAGAATGCTGCAGAGACCTCCAAGTGAGCTCTGATGGAAGCCAGTGAGTCCATACACCATAAAGCCCTAACCCTTTAGATCCAGAAGAATATAGCCCTCAGTACAAGAAACTGAGCAACGCCGCGCCTTCATGGAACCTCTCACATCACCTATGGCATCATTCCTCATGGAAGTCCCTCAGCTCAAACACAGCAAGGCTGAGTTGCAAAACATATGTTGTATTTTTTCAAGCTAAAGGTGTATTTGTCACGGTTGTTTCTGAGGATAGTTAACTATCTTCTGTGGGAGTCGAAAGATACTGATACATACCAATACCAGCAAGACTTTGTCAGAGCTTTACCAGTGCTGCCTCTCATGTGATGATGGATACTCACCATCTGCCCTCATATTGCACTGCACAATTCTCTTGTGCTGGGATGCCAACAGACAAGCTTGACAACATTCAAGCTGCTAATTTGATGAGCTGATCTCCTATCATACTGATCAACATTACATGGCTCTTTTTTGTCGTCCATCATAGAATTAACATTTTATTTAGACTGTATGCTTCCTGGAGACTGTATGCTTCTGCTTTTGTACAGTTCCTTGCACACTGGAGTCCTGCAGGTTTTTTTTGTTTGTTTTGGTTTTTTTTTTCTTTTTCTGGTGCTATGTTATTACAAGTGCAGATGCTATGTTACTACACAGAATAAATATCAACAACAGTGAATAGATTCAAACGAAAAATAACTGGAAGCAGAATGAAAATTATATTCTAGAAAGCTGAAAGAGCAAATGATAACATGGTGGAGTTGACTAAGCTTAACCAACAGTGGATGATTAAATTGTATTTTTAGCGAGCTAAAGGCATGTTTGTCACAGTTGTTTCCAAGGATAGTTTGCTAACTTCTGTGGGATCTGGACGATACTGATATATATCAGCAACAGCAAGACTTTGTCAAAACAAAGGATGATTTTATTTTTATGGAAAAAAAAAAGTTGATTCCATTGCAAACTAAAACCAAAAAAAAGAATGCTTGAACATTTAAAGTTCTAAAAAGATACAGGATGACAATGCTGTCATCAAGCTTTCACAGATTCAAAGGCTCTGTGATTTACCTAACTTCACAAGAAAATGTCAGTCTCATATGAACTATGAGTACTTTCTTATTTAAAAAAGGATAGACCTGGAAGAATTCCATCAGCATTTTGTCTTACACAATTAGCCATGTATTAGTTATTGGCAGTCAGAAAATCCATGGATATTTGCCACACATTTCCATGTTTGATGGTGGTGAAATCATTAGTGAACAAAATTACTTGACACATTAATTTTTTTTTGTGTATGTGTGACAATAAGAACATACTTGATTGTGTGCTGAGTTTTTCTGTTTTGAATTCTGTTGCAAACAGAGCCATTTGCAGTCTTGGGAAGGTTCAGTCTGTAAGTTAAAGTCACTTCAGAACAGCTCCAGCTTGCATGATGGTTCACTTAACCAATCGCTAAAGGCCTTCCAGGTTCTGGCGTCTTCACAGAAGGTAGATTTTCCAACTTATATTGGCTTTTCTTGACTTAGTTTGCTAATGAATTTAACTCAAATAAAAAAAAAATCACTAACAATAAAAAAAAATGCAGGACTAGCTAATTTTTCTAAAAAAATTTTCAAAAATATAAATACATAAAATGGTTGATGCTTTTATTTTTAATAAAAGGTCACAAGAACTGTGTTCAATGAGAAGGCTTAAATTCTAATTTAAAAAAATCCCACACTCGATAACCCAAATATATCAGTTTGGACGTGTCACCAGTGTGTTCCATTACTGCTCAGTTGCCAGATGTCCCACCTGTTCCCTAGGGCTGGGCTCTCTGGCCATAATACCTCTTCCACAGTACATAACATCTGGGTGTTCGCATGATACACTGCCTTCCTTTGCTTGGAAGAGACCTCCTGGTGTATCATATCCCATGTGAGGAGGAGTTTATAATGGGAAACACAACCAGGAAACTCCCATATAGTATAAAATAACTGTGTTGTTTTCAGTTGGAATAATTTGGGTTTCTGATCAAAGTCTTATCTTCCATTTTTTGCCAAAATTGAAATGTTGATCTGCTCTAGCAAATAAATACCTTTTGCTTAACTATCAGAAATGGATGTCTTATCTTCACGTTATTTCTAAAAATAACATACTGGTTGTAGCTGAGCCTGGATCATCATAACTTGTAGACCATATTTTTTATGGTAACCTTTACACAGCAGCAGAGTATAAGAATTTGTTTCACATCTTTCATTTTAACAATTTCCTTTGTGATTCCACTGCTGGAGTCACACAGATAGTATTTCTGGATCCTTTTATAAACACTTTTTTCTTTTCCTTGGGGACCCTTGCTATTCACAGTTTAATACATAAAAATACAGAATGTGCCCATTTTCTTTTGCTCTTATTCCTATATTCACATTTGCTTCACAAGACAGGAGAGATTACATTGCATGAATTTGCTCTGAACACCACAGATGGTATGTAGGATACGGAGGTACTAGAGGGAGAGAAAAAGAGAGTGTGAGGAAGAACAGTGGCAAATCCATCAGACATAGTTGTAGGGCAGATGGGGAGTTTGAAGACAACAGGAACAGGACTGGAAGAGTCCAGGATGCTGGAGGAAGGACAAAAGCAAAAAAGAACTTGTTTGCAGCATGGAGGGAGTTCTATAAAACAGAAAAGGATGGAGATATGGAAATTTCCATGGACAAGCAATAGATGATCATCTGAGGGAGCAAAGCTGGAGGGCAGATTAGTGTATGAATGAGTGGCTGGGTGAGAAGTCTATAAGTGAAAGGTAAAGAAAGAGGGAGAACAGATACTGAGGACAGTAAAATAGATTGACAATGTGCACATACCAAAACGCCTCTAGGGAAACCATTTTGATTTGCCCCTTTTTCCCTCCCTTTCCCAAACCACTCAACATTGCATAGTGCCAGTTTCAAACCTGGGAAAATTTGGCTGGCTACCTCACAAAGAGGTGCTGGAAGATCTTCGGCAGAGCCAATATTAATTCTGGTTAATAGCTGCAAAAGTGCACCATTCAACCAACCTAAAATTCAAATCAGCCTCCAAAAGGCCACTTTCCCATTTCAAAAAGAAACACCTGAACAGCTTATGACTTCTATCATCATGTCCTCTATGCATATAAAGCAATCCAGAGAAATGCTTAAATAAAAATTGTGTATCTGAAGAACCTTCTGAGGACATAAGGAGAAAAAAGTAGTTGTTGTGAGTGATTTTGGATAAATTCATTTTGGAGTTCTCAATGGAAGAGGTCTTATAAAGACATGATGTTGAAAAGAAACGTTGCACTCACGTCCTCTTCACAAACCAGTCAGGAAGATTTAGAAATCTGAGGGTAGGTATCTAAAATTTGAATCATTTACAATCTCTACCTCTTTCTGAAAATCCTGGCCAAAGTGTTTTCTTAAAATAGAAATACACCAATACAATAGTTACTTCATGTTTCAGTATTTTTATGAAACCTTATTGACAAAGCCAAAATATTCTACCCGTGGTTAACATGACAGCACATACTAAGAAAAAACCCTTAAATGCAGAATAAGTGGTTATTGTAGTTTTTGGCCCTGTGGAGCAGCAAAACCCCCTGCTCCCAACCCAAGAAGCTCATAATCTGGAAAAATATTTTTCCCTCATCTTCCCCAGAATCACTCTGTTTTATAGGTTCCTGGGAGAGTAGAAAGGGCATAAATTGTAAATGCAGAGAACACCATTTGATGACGGTGATGAGGGACCTGGCGAAATCCTAAACCCCTCAGTCAAAAAATAAATGCCAGCTGAATTATCTCTTTCTGTACTGAGTCTTTGTTAGAGACCTTGTTCAAGCATGATAAGTCAAAGAGAAGCAACCTCAAATTTTACTATCTTCAGTTGTTGGGATAAATGTAGCCATTAGTGTTTTTCCACTTGCTACTAGCTTGTATCATAGAAGTGTTACAAGAGCATGCAACTTTATCAGCCTAGTCTTTTGGATATGGATATGAAGACAAACTCAGGCATAACATGGAAACCATGACCACTCATTAATGAGAAACAAATCCTCTATAGTTTATTTATTTCATATTGGTACCCATTGCAGTAGTATCAGAGTGGCATGTGCAAATACTTCATTTTTAAAGAGGAGGAAGCTAGAGGAGCAGCCACACTGTGTCTGATCAACATTGATCAGTAATGACCACTGATCAAACTTGTGCAATGCAGGAAGGCAAGACTGTGTGCCACACTGGTAATCTTACAGTCTGTCAGTTCAAAGTACAAGGGAACACATGACAGAAGTCCCAGATGGACTATATCAGGAAGCCAAAGATGAAGGGAGGAAAATTTCTGAAGTTAACTTATCTTATTAATATGCTTTGCTTTCCTGCAGTATTTTTTATGACTTTGGTAGGGAAAATTCAGAAGAGAGTGAGGAGAGAGTTTTGTATGCATAGTAGTTGTCTGTTTTATTCAGTTATTAATTTTCTTAATCTTGTCTTTCAAAAGTGGTTCGATCTATGTTTTTACGGAAAAGATGACAATTAATCTACATGGTTCACAAATTGAAAGTAAGAAGCAAAGGTGCTATTATGATTTACAGTACACAAACTGTTCTGGCTACTGTCTGAGCAATATTTGGTTTACTTTAGGAGAATAGACCTGTCTTTGAAAAGGAACGGAGCAAAGGAAAGGGTCCTTGACTTAGGAGACTTTTTAGTTTAAATAATAAGGAGGAAGTATAAATGCAAAGAAAAATATCAAGCATAAAACAAATTGGATGAAGACAGGTTGAAATAAGAATTTGTCATTAGCAGAAACGCTTATGGCTAGAATTGACAAATGTTGGGGTATGAAGAAACCTGGTTTTGCTATAAAGCAAGAAAGTAGACTACCTGATTCCTCTTGAAACTGATATCTAAATATTTATGAAGATGTAGTTAAGGCTCTGTGAAAGTATAAGGTAATGGAAGTCATTTGGGTGGCTTTGGCAAAAAGATTGTTCATTAATGTTATTGATGTACACTGGAAGACATCTGATGTGAAGTTCATAATTGAAATGTTACAAACACTTCAGCATATGGATCCTTCACATTCACTTAATTGCCAGTTTAGTAATAATTTTATGTAATGAGGAATTATTAATAATACGTGAAATACTAAATTGACGTAATCACCAAAAAACGTAATAAGACATCCACTGTGCAAAGGACGTTATAATTCCAGGTGTCTTTGTTATACTTTAAACAAGGAATATAACTGGCCAAATTCATCTTTCAAAACTATTGACTCTATGAAGTTTTAATAATTTTTTATATAATTGTGTTTAAAGGTAAAGCTATTAATCAGACATTCTTTTTCCTCATTCTTAATATCCCTTATTAGCATCCAGTTATGACAAAAAACTTGACAAATGATCATTAACAAACTGCCTTACAGTTTTGTGGCACAAGTCCCACTGTGAAATAAATCTCTATATGCTGTTTCTTTGATTATGTAGGCAGATACCAATACCCTGTTCAGATAGGTGAGAAAAGGGGACCAAATTTGTCTCTTTCACAGTTGCAGTTTAATCATTGTGGAAGATTGTGGTATTGGGACAAGAGATCTTTTATCTCCAGCACACCAATAAAAATCTTCCCTAAGTTTGCAATTACTGAAAGTCAATAGCCTATTGGTATGAGAAATGTACTCTTCGAGGACAAATGTCCACAACACAGTTATCACCCCTATTGCCACACAGAACAGATTGAGCGGGCATGGAGAATGTCAGGCACCTCCCCAGGTAATCCTCGTCACGGCAGGATTGGTGCACACTGATGCGCGGACCAGTGAAGTGTGCAAGGCCGCTCATTCTCTGGGAGCCTTGTCTAGTCTATGACTTCATTTTCCTGAGTCATTATTCTGACACATCTCATGGGCAACATCTTCAGTGAGAGAAAAGAGCCAATATGAGTTTTTACTTACACTGGTATAAATCAAGAGAAACCCTACTGAAGCCAATGACTTTCTGTTCAAAATCACAAAAGCAAGAGGTAAACCGAAGCTATTAATGAACAGCAAAATATAAAGCAAAGTCTTCAATTCCATTTTACCTCACTTCAGGTTTAAGTGAGAGACACAGGAATTGAAGTTCTCTGGTTCACCCAATCTGGGAGCTGGAATTGAGAGACTTACACTTCGGCATATAAAATACGTTGTGTGGCACATGTGCAGTTAAAAAATTCATATCCCTGAGTGACCTTATCCAGAATTACTGTGTATGCTTTTACCTCTTCTGCTCCTTTTTCATAAAGCTGACATCAGTGATGAATTCCTGTTTAAATCGAAAGGACGAAGATTGCGATATTTACTGGAAGAAGACATTTTCCAAACATCATTTAAAAGAACAAGATGACAAGCACAAAAATGCAAATTAGAGGTCAATTTTGTTTCAGTTTTAGGTGGACACTGCCCTCAAAAGTTAATAATTCTTTGATAAAGGAGATCCCACTTAGTACCTAAGGAATGGCTTATTCCAGATGTTACTCTGAATGATCTGTGAGTCTTCACAGGGCAACAGCTGTGTGCAGAAAGTCTCAGGACTGGAGTTTATTTATTATTTCATGCTTACTTGAACATATTTTAATCAAATCTTATCAAAAAATATGAGTTTTAGTACTTCCATTACCTTTTAAAATACTAAATTATGGGATCTGAATAGTTGCTTTCTCATTTTCTCCTTGGAAGAGTCTATCTAGGAATTACATGAACTATATTCAACAGGAAATAGGACACAGCCTTTAGAGAGATCATGCATATGTGTTTCATATGGGAGATTAAATGAGTTATTGGTACATCACACTATAACAAAGTAAAGAATTTTTCAGGGTATGTAAAAAGTCTGCTCTTTGGGTGATATAATTTCAATGCTTGTACATATGCTATGATTTGATGAATTGCAATAATTACTATGTGCATTGTACTCTTCCCTTCTTGTTTTCACATTTGCAGATTTTTTTCTGTGAGGCTTACTAATGGTTTGTGTTTTAACCAATTTAATACCTCTTTTCTTAAAGTATTTAGAAGCATTTGTTTATATAAAGAAATTGCTGTTGAACAGGCAAAAAGGATCTATTCTAATATTTTAGAAATCAGCAAAATAGTACTGAAGAAAAACAAAGCATTACATATTCTGAGAAATGGTACAACAGAGTATCTTATTTCTTGTAAAACATATTAAGCAATAGCAATCATTTTAGGCAAATGTTTATTTTATATTTGATCGCTAAGGAAGAGAGAGTTTCATTCGTCTTCATTTTTGCATTTTTAAGTCCACATAATTTAGTTCATACTGGAGCACGAAGCTGAATGTTAATAATTTTTCTTTGTGTATTGTATTAAGTGAAAGACAAAGTATTTCTCCCTCTCTTTTATTTTTGTTTTATTTTGCTTTTGCTTTTGGCTCTGTTTATATCCAGGGGAACATACAGGAAGATGAGAAGCCCGTTATCTTCCTATCTACATAAAAAGTAGCAGTAGGAGATAGCAATAATGTTCCTTCTCCCCTTGTGAGGACAGGAGGACTCAGAAAGAAAGCAAAAGAGTAAAAAGAATCAGTCAAGAAGCCAGAAAGGGGAGAATTCTGAAAACTCATTTTCAGATGTGGTTTGATTCCTGGTAGTCTAGGATTACAATTAATATTACTTATTTTGTGAAGCTCTTCTTTCTAAATTCTCTGTCCTTAGCTGTAAGATTTGTATTCTAATTAAAACCAGAGGATGATACTCTTGCTTATATTAAATAGTCCCTTGAACTCTAAGGAGTCCCACTGAAATAAAACATTAACCCATGCCGAGTTATGACACCACAATCCACCAGATTCTCTGCAGCCTTTTTTTTAATCTCAAATACAGTTTTATAGAATACAGTAGGGAAGTACATGAAGTAAAAAATATGAACAATGAAAAACATAATTAAATGCTGTACATTTCACCCAGCTCATCAAGAAAAAAATCTTAAGATGACACAAGTGGGAGAGTAGGCACAATTTTCTGAAAGTGTAACCTATAATAACTACAGCAGGAAAATATAAACTATCAAGAATTAGTGATTAGGGATCTAGTCCTAAGGGTACCAAGCAATCTCAAATTTTATTTAAGTCCATGGGAGCCCTGGGTGCTTGAACCTCTATGACGCATGCCCTAGGTGACAAAGTAAGAATTTCATCTCATAAGAAATCAGAAACAATGAATATTACCCTTACAGAAATGACAGTGACACTGGGAGGATTTTTACATTAGAGCTGAGTGAACATTTTATTTGCTGAAAATTATTTTGCAGATGTTACCTTTATTTCTCTTTGCAAACCATCCACAAAGAGATAGTAACATTGTAAAATTCTCAGAAGTACTTCTTATTCAAAATTAGTCACACACTTCTCCAGTGAATTTTCTCTTCAAAATCTGCTTTTGGTGAATATTTGAGCTTGCATTCACTTTTTCATGAGTTATTCATACTAATAAAGCTTGAGCACTCAAGTGTTCCTGGAAAGCAAACGTGAAAGCATTGCAAACATGGTCTAATTGAAATCCACTTTCCACTTTGAGCAAATATTCGTGGAACATTTTTCCTACTATTCACTTCGTTTTAGTTGACATTATGGGCTAAAATCTCACTGATGTGCACTAAAGAGAAACGTCACAGCAGAACCCTCTTCAATAATGCAGGTGCAATATTCCTGGAACAGGCAGGTCTCTTGAACAGGCGTAGCATGATTTAGCCTGCTCTGTCCTTTTATTCCGTTCAGAGAGCAGCCTTTAAAGTAGACTGTTCAATGGCTATGTGAACTCTCCTTAGTGCTTCAGCCACACATCAAAATATAAAAGCCCATGCTGTACCTCGCTCTAAGCTCCCCTTCAGAGCTAATCAATAAAGTTATTAATCTAGCTTCTTTCATAATTACCCGTGATCAGCTTATTGCTGGTGTAAGAGAGCCTTCTTCAGAACATATATTTGTTTTTGACATGAGAGGTCACCATACAAGCAGTGACCAGTGGTGTAACTTCTTTTATATTTATACTATTAGATAGATAGGTAGATAGCTAGATAGATAGACAGACGGATAGATAGATAAAGCTATTGCCCCTGAAATGTCTTGCTCTTTGGAAACAGGCAAAAGCAATTAATCTGGATCCACCCCACCTTCCTGTAGACACTCACCTCAGAGACGTTTTAATGCATTAGGAACCTCATCCTCCCTAGGAACGTCCTGAGGTCCATAGAGCAACAGGAGCCTCCAGAGGGCAATTCTGATCTTGAGTGGTCAGAACTGCTATCTGGCTGTGCTCATCTTTCCCCATGAAGGAGAAGGAGGCTGCGCAGTGACAAGTGCCTCAGAAAAGTGTCTGTGTTGGGGAGGGGCAAACCCAGACCCTGTTGTGTCCAGTGTCAGGTTTGTAAGAATTTCCACAGTTCTGCTACCAAAAACTTGTAAAATCATCATCTTCCTTGTATCCTCCTTCAGATGTAGAAAAGTCTAGTGAGAATCGCTCTTTCATGCCAACAATTCCCTGCTACTTTGATTGCCTTTTAAACTCATCTCATCTTATTTATTCATTCATTACAGACTGCTAAGCAAAGCACTGAAAGAGATAGGAGGTATTACAGCTCCTACAGAACCCTCAGAGGAAGAAAACTTCAAAAAACTTTGTAAAAAGTTGTGCTAGCAGTGCAAATGCTGCATTGCTAATATCACAAAGCCTATTGACAGGTGTTTTTTTCTTAAAACCAGGCTCATTAGGTTTCTCCTGCAACCTGGTGAACATCATCTTTTCATTTCTTTGTGCATGGCCCCTCTGGATCACAGCTCAGCCACGTAGTCGAGTGTGCATATGTCTTTCCACATTTGTACTACACACAAAATCAAGCCACTGACTGTTATGAAACAAATACAAAGCAATTTTCTCATAATCCTCAAAATAATATATACATAACTTAAACATACAAAACAGTTAATTGTAACATATGCTACACCCTTACTGTTGTACTTTGTGGGTACCAAAACCTTTTTATTGGTACATACATGCTATCAATCCAAATGTATCCATCGACTACATGCAGATAAAGAAAACTTCACTGGAATAATTCTTCCTTCAAAACGACATATCTCGTTGCAAGAAATTTTCTTCAACAAGGCTGTGAGACATGAAATCGGCTCGCTCTCTAGCTGTTTTTTTTTTCTTTTGGTTTCTAACCACTCAGTGCTTAAAAATAGTTTTCTGCATACTAAATTGTGGCTCCCGGCATTTTCATATAGTTAAAATAAAGCACTACAGCTTGGATTTTAGGTCCAATGGTCACACCATAAGAATACAATTCATTCACTAATTAAATGCCCACTACCTCTATCACTAGCGCCTGCCAACTCCAAATTTATATTGCGAAGAACTTTCATTTTATATGATGCATAGAAAAGAAGAAGAAGGGGGGAAAAAAGAGCAAGAATATTAATATATAAGAAATTACTTCCTTAAGGTCAGGAGCACCTCAAATTGTATGACAGACAGAGCCACTAGAAATGGAAACTCAACTCTTAGGTTTGTAATAATATAGCAACTATAGAAATAATAGCTCTGATTTTATCTATATATTACAAATAGCTAGTTGACATGCTTTTGATGCTACTCTGCTACTCCTGGTTTATTGCCCTATTGGATGGGGGCAGAAAGGCATGTCATTTTTATGTGGCTTATTGTCAAAGTGTTCATAAAGCTAGATTAGGCTGTGTTCTCATTATGTTTGCCCCTCCCTTGCAGCACAGCTACATACTATTGTTCCTAGACATAAGTGTGAAAATTAATATAAATATTTATTTTAAGACCAAATTGCAGTTTCCCTCCATCTCTAATATCTCCACATATTCATACACATACCTTATTTAGCTACATTTTTAGAGGCTGTTTTTATATTTTTAATTGTTTGGTAGACTTAGGATATGTAACAATGGATAACCGTGCAATACATTAAATACTTATGGGTATGTTGTGCCTTCTGTTATAATATAAAATCCATCTATTCTGGTTGATGGGTTTTAACCTCACACAGAATACTTTAAACTCCATTTGGACTTGTGCCTACAATCACCTTAGCAAAGTCTCTTAAGTAACTGCGCACAGCCTAATTAGTATGCATTATCAATTAACAAACTTAATAGCCGGCAGATTGATTAGATCCTCTGTTGCAGGGGCAGAGCTGAAGCGAAACAGAATGAAAAATCATTGCACGCATACACTGCTGCTTTGTTATTTTCTCAGATCCCCTCCTCCTCCTCCACATTCCTTTAATTAATGCATACATATGGTTCTGAATATCTTGTAAACTAGAGCTTGCTCTAACTCTTTAATAAAACTCACTAGTAGATGAGAGAGCCATAGTCCATGCCTTATTTATTTCTGGCTGAAAACATACACCATTTGTTTTCACCCAGGCCTTTCCCTTCTAAATGGTGCAAGTTTTAGAGATCTGTTTCTAAGCTGCTTGTTTTCACAGTGACTGATAGGGAAAACCAGGTAAATTGGAGCTGTGTGCACCAATTCAGATAACCTGTAACTGAGAAGATGGTTCAGGCATCACATGGATGGTATGTTGACAATACCACAAGGTGGATTCCACAGTTATTTTTAAAAAAATAGAATAGCACAAAACATGGTATGTCATTTTACATATTCTGTTATACTGATGAGCTGGAAAATAAGAATACAGGAGGAAAAACCTTCCTATTTGGAAAGTAGAAATCAGATTTAAAAAGTTTACAGTAAATTTTAGATAAAATGTTGGTGTTAGACAGGATTTTCTTCTTTGAGAATAATTTGATGCAAACCCTCCGAAGACTACTGAAAACAACACCGAAGACTATCAGTTGCTGCCTTGCTGTGGTGGCAAGGTCTATCTTTGGGCAAAGCCTATTAGCCTTTATGCGCTGGGAAAGAAAGTGGTGCTTACCATGATGATGTGAGAACTAGCAGCAAGTTGCAGAGTTAATAACTATTTAGCATTTATATAGCATTTACATATGCAAATCACTGAAGAAATATTAGCTAATTAATCCACACAACAGAGTGGTGGGGCAAGCCCCATAAAAATATCCATGATTGTTGATACAGTTAAATCAGATAAAGGTGCAAAATGGCTTTCCCAAAGGTGTAAAATACGCTATTGTCAAGACCTAGATCAGCACTCAGGGCCCCCTTTTCTGCACATCTGCATCCCTTAGTGAGGGTGCGCTGCCACAATTGTTACCATTTTCACAACCACAGAATCACACAACCCAATGGCTGAGGTTGGAAAGGACCTCTGGAGGTCTTCTGGTCCAAGCCCCCTGCTCAGGTGACATCAGTTACGTGAAAAGAGAGTCATATTGTCAAAAGGCCTTGAAGAACCTGATGGTTACAGCCTCATCTTCATAAAAAGGCACTGAAGGACTGAGCTCCCTGGTTGAGAAAATGGCAACAGTTATGGGTGGTGTACCAAACTGTATTTTTCTTTCCCAAATGAGAAACACATTGATATAAACTCAGTGAAACACTCTGGTAGTACCTTGCCAAGATGAAAGGTGGTGCTTATCACTGGATCAGACCACCCTACTTCCAAAAAAGCAGGACCTCACAGACCCTGCTTGAGTTGGGGACTTCCTCCAGGCCAGCAGACTCTGCCTTTCTCAAATTTTGGCCCTTAGAATTCCTGCTACTCCACTATCCCTTTGCAAGCCATTCAAGGTCTCTCCATGGGTGTTTTTCACTCCAACGTCATAGATTTCTCTAGCCCACCATTTTTTGCTTTGTGAGCATGTTCTCCTAAACAAGCAGACCAAAAGAGGCATAATGCATGGGGAAGCAAACTCTGCTCTGTACTGCCTCTGTAGTCTGTTGTTACGCCTTGGCATGGTTTTCCCCCCACTCCTATCCCCAAAAAGCAAACACAAGAGATAGCAACTATTTTCGCTCTGAAGTGAAAAAAAAATCTATACGATTTAAATAAAACCAACTCAACTAAAGTTAGAAATTATTCTCCTCCCAAATCCTGCCGATGTCACTTGAGTTTTATACAAAGGGTCACACACAGTCTTATCTGGCACTATTCTATTCTCCAACTCAACTAATTCAGACCCTTTCTATTGCTATGCAGATTTTTTGTGTTTGGTTGTTTTTCCCATCAGCTGGCCTGCTACTGCTTAAATAGAAGTGATTTTCTGAAAAACACACCAAAAATATTGCTGTGTATCTTGGTTTAAAGAATTAGAAGAATGACAGAGATTCAGAAATGTAATTAAAAATATTTTACGTCATAAATAAACTTCTTTGGATTCTAAAGAAATCTGAAACCCTGCTAGAAGAAACAATAATATCTAAAATATCAAGGATATAACTTCACCCTGAAAAAGGCTTCCCTCATTAAAAAAAAAAAAAAAAATTCTTTAAGTAATAAGAAGACTGAAATTCCTTTGAGTCTAGGTAAGGATGGAGCATTAATTAGCTGCCAGAAAATGGTCTCTCAACACTGCGGTAAGAAATATGCCTCTAATTCTCATTATGTGACCCAAGAGAGGGGCATTAGGTCTGTAACCAGTGAAACTAAAATGTGAAAACTTTTTTTTTAATGATTGGCCTACTCAGAGAGCAAGAGGTGAATAATCACCTGCTATGAAAGTATTCTCTGGATTAGCAGTGGCTCCATACAGCCCCTTTCTCCTCACCTAAAAACTGATTGTACTCTGTTTAAGGAAGATCACTTATTCAACATACGATTTCTGAAAAAGTAAAGAGATCATAAAAATACAACAAATTGGCTAATATAAAAAAGTCAAAAGTCAGTGCAGCAACTTCCTATTACCTCTCTGGGTATTGTTACAGTTGTTCTACAGTCCTAGTGCTGTTCTACAGCACTCTGCAGTTGTTCAAGTTACAGCTGTATTATTCAATGCACATCGTTTACTCTCCATGGAACACCAGGTCCTTGAAAGACCATTTTAGATTGGTATTCCTCCTTCTTCAACTCAAGTCTAGCTCAAACTGTTTTAAAATCATTAATCACCCAAGAACTGTATATACTTTAAGGTGTTCCTTTTTTGCCAGAAATCCTCTTTCAAATAATTAAGAAATGTGTGGGATTTTTCTTGTTCTATGCTGTACTTTGCCCTTTACTACATAGCCTTTCGTCAGGTGTCTGAAACTGAGCACAGTATTCCAGTAGTCTCTGTGCCATGCTGGAGTCATGAACTGGTACCAAATTTGATTTTAGTACCCGTTTCCTTTGATCCAAAATATAGTTTGCACCTTCTCCTCCAAGCAGCACTCTAGAAAACATAGCAATGAAGGTAAAAATGTTTTTACGCTTCATTGTTCTCTTTATATTCCTTACTAGACTGATGTTAAGTGATGTATCACTTCATTGATAAGATTTGGCCCTGTTAGGGACTGGTTGCACTACATGTTCTGTATCTCCTTCTTTATGCCAGGTACCACCATGTGCCACATCTTATTTTCCAGTTCAAGAAGAACTACTTTTTCCTATATGTAATGATGTCACTGTTCATATTCCTAGGGCAAGATTACATTGACTCATATCTTCTTATATTTTTAGCGATTTATCATGCAAAAGAAGCAACTGGACATCCTTTAATATGAACATTACCAAAGTTGACAGGATAAACAACAACGCGCTCTCACACATCTGAAAGCAGACACATAGCATATTGCAAAATGATTTATCTACATTCTGAAGACACTTTACTACATTTGTATTAGTTTATGTCCAGTGTTTAAAAAATCGCAGTTGGATTACTTATCTGCCATAGCCTTAATGATACTAGTATTTTAAGCCTAATTTTTCAAAGCGACTAGTAATTCTGGCTACTTAACATTTGGAAGGAGCCCAAATTTAAAAGGGTAGATGTTCAGCACTTTCTGAAAATCAATCCATTTTATATGTCAAATGAAATTATTCCTGCATTTCTTGTGGTGAAGTTGCTCTACCTCTTATACCAGTAAATGGACCTTGAGGGGAAGAATGGAAGAGATGGTGGAACAAGGAGCAGAGAAAACTAGCAAAACCCACCAGCAGGCAATATTAGACAAACCCCACAATTGGCTTATTGTTTGTTTCTACCCCAGAAATTTTTGCCCAGAAACTTGTAATATGTGTTTCACGTGTTCTGGAAACAACCTGCAAGTTCAGACAATCCAGTTAGACTGGTCGCATGAGATTATTTTTCCTTTCAGATGGCACTATCAGGCAGCTGCAATGAAGTTCAAGGATTAACCTTCAGTTAAAGAAATGTCCACCTCCAAAACTGAAGAGAAGGCATGATCTGTTTTTCAACACTGTGCTAAAACAAGACCATTTGAAGAAAACCCCACCAGACCTTTATTTAAATTGCAGAAATTCAGGGACTTGTTCGTATCAGTCAACCAGTACCTTCTGCTATTCTTTCAACACTGACTACAACAGGAGCATAGGAAATTCAACTAGCTAATTGAGCGGAGGCAATTCGGTGCCCAGGGCAAGAAGTGGCATTTTCTCTTCCCCTTCTCCAAGACTACAAACCGTAAACCAGCTTCAGCGGGGCCTCAGCACTCTACACGCAGCTGGCTATTCAGACCTCTGAGAAGCACAGACCTCTTCCCTGATTTGGCTTTTGACTACTGCTACATCAACAGGAAGCTATTTCTAGTAATTGCACTCAGACAGGTCAATGAGCCTTATGACTATGATGGGTAAATGTTCACAGGACCCTGAGCCCACAGGCAGCACCACAGCTATCTTGCTCACTTTGGGGAATTCATATCTGTGACAGACGCATTTTTGCCCCACCAGTGACAACGCTTTAGGAAGGGGTGCTACGCAGGGACCCTGGATGCCACCGCACTGGGAGAGCCTGGGCTTTGAACAGACTGTGCAGGCATGGCCCTGCTGTAGCAAAAGGGGAAATACAGCAGGCATCTTGGGGTTTAACTACTGTTGTTACACCGAAAAGGACTTGAAAAGAATTCTAACCTGGTAGGAAATGGTTGGATGCATATAAGCAGCTATTCTACATTAGTGTTGTTGACATTATTATGATGTGTAAAAAACTAGGAAAGCATATCTCAGAATTTCCCTGTCTAAAACCCCTTATGTCTCAAGCATGTTGAAGCCATATGATCATGACTGAAAAGGAGACAACAAAGGGTTCCTCAATCTGTCTCCTTTATAGGAATACATCGTGATAGATATTAATTACAATATAACATACTTATGTCTACAGGAACCAGATCTCATTCATGGTACTGAATGTGTGGCTGTTCATTATTTCTTTTATTCTTATAATTCATTCTGTGACTCCTAATATTATTTACTATAAACCATTCAAACTCACCAATGAATGCACTGTTACTAATTTCCTTCTGATCTTCTTATACAATGCTCCTACAGTATTCTCTTTGGGATTTACAGACACACATGAATTTATCTTCACAAAACCCCTGTGAGGTGAGCAAGTGTGCTGATTTGCATGTTATAGATAGGGAACACACCACATAGGTTGAAAGCAAGACACAAGGTAATTTTGGGTACCCAATTTGAAAAACTTACGGCCTAATTCTTTAGAGTAAAAAATATATCAAAAGCACTCCATCTGTTCATAAGAAAGCTCTCGCTGACTTTGGGTTCAATTGTAAATGCTGACTGTTCCTTCAAATCGGGGGGCTTATTCTGCATACCCAGAAAGTGAGGATCATGCGTATAATCCTCCCAGTCATATAAGAGGAGACATGATCTCTGTTTCAGAGTATACAACCTAATGCAGTGCATGAAACTGAGACCAGAGCCATGGTCCTCATCCCTGTTTCATTTTCTTCTGTGATGCTGTGAGTGGATAAATTGGAGCCAGACAACAACCTCATTCCTTCCCATTGCCCTGTAAGAGGTAGGGCCCTGTGGACACAAGTATTAAGTAGCAAAGCAATCATAAAAAGTGAAACAAATACATACAGGACACGCAACCTTCTTCAGATGTTTTTAGAATATTTTGTGTGCTCAGTTTTATAAGAATGGTAATGTAGTATTTATTTCACAGTATGTTTTTTTCCACTAGGCATAACAGCTGCCTTTTCTAGCAGAGTTTTATTGCTGTAACCTTTTTTCTTCTTTCCCCAGATAGATTCCACTCTTCTGTTATTTCCCTCCTGCCTCGTGCAAGTTCTTTGATGCAGAATATGCTTTGCTTCCTTTTAACATAGTTGAATACAGAGCATACTTCTGAGTTGTGAATAATTCATAGCAAGGAATCCCTATTAGAGAATTTGTACCCGGTGTCTGCAGAAGACACAGGAAATCACATCATCTATGACCTCTTGATAGAAGAACTGCTTTAGAAATTATTGAGTTATTCTGACCATAACCTAAATGCACTGACTTTTTCCCATAAGAAACTAGGAAATGCCACCCATTTAATTTTTTTTTTTAATACGGAGGCACAATCAATATTCTTCTCTCTCTTTCTGTGGAAGACCCTTTATTCATGATTCCAAGTTTAGCTAAATAATAGGTAAGCCAATGATTTATTTTTAATATGAAAATCTTCTTATCTATCGAATACTTTAGCCCCACAAATGTCAAGTCATTTATTCAATTGTTAAGGTGACTGCTCATTTTCCATATTTTCAATGGAATTATTTCCACTTCAGTGCTAAAATATACTAAGCTTGAAGTAAATCAATTCTCTCCTTGTGCTAAAAATTAGCATAGCACAAACTAATCAATGCTATCAAACACTAGTGCAAAAGCTGTGACAATAACCGTATCAGTGAGGAAGTAAATTGCTTATTATGCCAAACTGGGAAAAAAGCCTCATCAGTCACAAGCCATCTGATTCACAAAAATACAGGTTGTGGGTCTATTGTTCTTAGAAGTGGGCAAGTTTGTTCTCCACATTGTTAAAAATATGTCTCCTGTAATAACTCAGGTCCCTGCAACTTTTCTCTGCAGCAGCACCTTCCCCATGCGCTAGTACAAATGCTTAGAAATATTTATCGAGCAAATATTTTACAGGCATACAGCTGCAGTGCCTATTCTCCATTATGCACCAGCCCTCGTTTGGTGGAACCCTCGCTGTCGCTCAGATGAGCCAGGGAGATGGCATTGCAGTTAGGGTTGAAGCAGGAGAGCAGGACCTAGAGCTCACCTTTGTTTACAACTTCACGCGTGACTAAGTACAGCTGCTCTGTGCCTCTGCTCCTCCACCTGCAGGCGGGGGTAAATATGTGCCTGCTGACTAGCGGTGTCGTGAGGACAATATGACTAATATGTGCAAAGCGTTCGGGTGCTTGAATGTAGGGGTGTAATAGCAAGCCTGTATAACAGTTCATTAAGGCAGGACTGCTTCCGCGCCTGTGTAAGATGACTGTCAGCAAGGATGGCAATTAGTGCCAGTGGCTGGACCAAGACCACCAACTCATTTCCTCTGGGCCCCCAAGCAGCCATCTGATGATAATAATTTTGGGTCTTTACCAGGCAGGGACGGACATGAACGGATGAGCTAGAAGGGAGAGGTTCTATGTTCCATTACTAATATCCTGAGCCATCCAGTCCTACTATAAAAATTCACTTTTATTAAAAGGTTATTTCTGTCACTTGCTATAGTATCGCTATCATTCTCTGGGAGAGGAATGATGAAATATCTTTTTAAATGTTATAAATGCAATATTTAAACAGCTTTTTCTTTTTCCTTAGAGAAAGTGCTCTGAAAAGACATCCCCTCCAACATGTGTTAGTTCTTAACGGGGGCCAACCTTTTTTAATCTCACAGTTCCTTGCACATTGTAGGGAGAAGAAAAAGAACAAATCTGCAGTATACTCCTCTAGGTTAAAGGTTGTACTTCTCACGGTCTGAAGCGACACTTCTTTAGTTATCCTTAATATATTGTCACGCACAAACAGAAGTTACTGAAGAATGTGGATATTGATTTCCAGTAATATAGTGACATTGACATGAAATGGATGTAATTTTAATAATAAGATCTTACACTTATAATAACACCTTTTGTCCCAGAAGGAAAACAAATGCTTTGCGAGTATCACCTGGTTCCCAGCTTGCACAACATCTGCATTACAGTTTAGCATTTGTTTCCTTGGGAAAGACAGTCTTCCTTGACACCTGTTAGCCATCCACAGCTAGAAGTGACTACCATTGCCCAGAAGAAGTTGTAGACAAGAAGTAAGTGTACATGTTACAGTTTTTAAGACCCTGGAGCAGACAATCTTCTCAACAAATAATGCTTCTCTCCCTTTCTGCCTGTGGAAGTGATGAATACAGGACTTGGCTTTATGCTCTTCTGCAAACAGAACTTCCCCTAACAGCACACATGGATTTCCATTACTTTCTGGTTCAGCAGAAAATTGTATCATCAGCACCACTTGTGCAGCTGAGATTATCAGAGTAGTCCAGGGGATTGAAACACAGAGCTTCCATTAAAATTAATTAGATACTTTAAAAATTCAGCCAAAGTGCTGCGTGGAAATGGACCTTCAAATCATTGGCCCAGTCCAGTTCTTTGTAAGAGACAATGTGCGCTTGGGGGAAGAAGGGGTGGTGAAGTGCACAGAGGACAAGCATGAAACATATTGCAGCAAGTCAGGAGTTCCCTGCAGCAGAAAGGACCTTACCTTATGACAAGAGTATTCCAAAACACTGCATCTTACAAAAACACTATATTACGTACCGTAATTACTCAATATCTGCCTTTGCTATATTTCACATGCTGTGGTGTGGAGACTGTTTAATGTTTTCCATTCATGCAGAATACAAGGATACTGATTATTTTCAGAACTTCTGCTAAAAGGCATCATAACAACATAAAAAATAATAATGCTGTTTTTTAAGAAAGGTTTAAATAAAAATTTTCTTGGGGCAACTCTAGCCATTACTGAGGAAAGCACAGTTTTGCAATTACAAATGTTGCTAAGTAGGAAACTAAAATCCTTGAGATGTGAAGCTAATTTACAACAGTACTGTAAGATATAGTTAAATCACCCTGGTAATGAATATGCTAATGTCTGTTTTTTTAGATGAACTTAAACTGATGACTTTGATTGTGAAAGAATAAAATTGTTCTCTTCAGGAAAAATGATAGCAGCACTAAATCAAGTGTCTAATACAAAAATATAATTCTACAGATCCTTCCAATATAAATGTCTTTAGATATGATGTGCAAAGTGAAGCAGTCCCCTTAAGGCTCGCTCTTGTAATTCTCAAGGCACTGGGAGGTTTGCTATTAACTTGGTTCAGAGTGCGGTAAAACCAGAAACAGGGAAGGAAATGCTATTTGGGTGTCATGAGTATGCATGCAAATTCTTCTGCTGTTATTCACAGGCTTGATCCATAGCAAAATTGCAGTATTTTCAGTAATACTCACAGCTTATCAGAGCACAGATATCCAGACAGTATATCCATAAATAATTCTCCACAGCACAAACTTTCTGTTTCTACCACAAAAACCAGAACCCCATCTGCAGCAAGATGAACTTTTTTTCAGCAGGATCCGCAAAATCTTTTTTCTTTTTTTTTTTTTTTTTTAGTGTACATGCCTAGGTGACAATATCATCAGGGCCCCAAGTGCCCCAGTAAGCTTTATTTATCCTAACCAGCTTCCTCTGGGACATCTACCCATGCACCCTGTGCCCATGGGGCCAGGGAGCTCCACTAAAGCTCAGACCTGGGCACTTGGATCTAGCTTGAGCTAGGCCATAGCTACGTCTGTGTCCAGCCCTGTCTCCTGCTGTCCTGACTTACTGGGTGCACTTCCTGCAGGGAACTCAGTCCTACCCTGTGGTCCTGTCCCATAGGTGGAGGTCAAGTTCAAGTTGTCTGGCCCTGTCTGCAGCTGCTTCTGGCAGGACCCCAGAGCTGACACATTGCCTCACCTCGTCCAAGACTGCCGAAAAGTTCAGCGCTGCTTGAGGATGGCGGGACAGTGCCCGTTGGCAAGGATGCTGGCTGTGCTGGCGTTACCCTCAGCTCTGGCTTGTCTTCCCTCATGGAGTAACCCTGGCAAATACTGACGTTCATCAACTTTCCAGCACTTCTTACATCACAAGAAGCGATGGGATTGTGAAGGCAAAAAACATAAACTCATTTTAGAGTCTTATAACTGAGCCATGTGAAAATCTAGTAACTCAGTAAATAGCCTTAAAACATCAGGAAATCCTCACATGAAAAAGATTTACCCATGTAAGTAAAGACACAAGAGAACAGGCGACAGCTCATCTGCAGTCTGTTGGGCATTGTGCACATCTGCAGTACAGGAAGTGAAGCAAAATTTTATTAACCCTTTGATTTTGCATAGGTATCTCCCACTGTCATCAGAACAATTAACAGAATATAGCACAAGGGAGCCTGGCAGTCTCAGAGAGAACAAGAGTGAAGCAGTCGGGTGGATACCGCTCACCATGTCACCTTTCTTCTGTGCACATGTAAAAGATACCCACTTACAGTGCTTTCTGCCTGGTGCCTATCACAGGCCCTAACTTACTCCCCAGGGTGGAGAGTATTAACATTTATGTGGTTATTTATGTGACAGACAAAAGTACAGTACAGGTAAGTATGACAGAAAGAGTTACGGAGTGAACATGCAGCTAATCAATGCATGTGAACCGATCTGCCATACTTATTCATAAATGTGTAAATGTTGTAAGTAATGAACACACAAAATATGAACACACTCATTTGTCTACTTATGAAGAATCAATTATTTCCTTATCATTTTCTCTATTCCAGCCCATACTGCAGAGGATCGTTTTGTCTTACTTCACTGAAAATATAATAAATGTTCAATACATTACTAAATCTAACAAATTACTACAAATTTTGCAGTATTCTTTATTTTCTTATCTGAAAAGGACATTTGCAAGACCAAACCTCCAAAGCAACCCATCTCTTGCTTCTTAGTTCAAGTCCATTTAATTTTATAAATTCATTACTCCTTGCACATAAAATTACTTTCCTTGATGTTTTAAAATACACTTTTTTTGATTTCACTGCATTCATGCAAATATTTCCACAGAACTAGGATACTGAACCCAAACCCGCTCCCTGTTAAATAAGAGCTAGACTTCTAATTTAGTTTATTATTAGTAAGACAGAAGTACTTGTAGTGTTTCATGTAGTATTAGACTTCACCTACTCTGTTTTGCCATGTGTTTGAAGAGCTTTTGCTCCACAAATCTATCTACAAATCTAAATCACAGATAAATCTATATCAGAAACGTACAGTAAAACTACACAAAATGTGGAGCCTACTTTGGCCATTTCAGAAGGATTTTAAAAGATGATTCCCAAAGTTCTCTAGGAAAAGGAAAATTGCTGGTAACTTAATGTTTCTTAATGAATTCTTGAAATGAAATAGATTATAAAGAAAGTCACATATCTAGCTAAAATCATGGCCAGCCATTTGACACCTGTACATCTATCCATATACTTGATCTTATAACACAGGAAAATCTCATTATCCCTTTCCTTGTGTTTCCTCCATGTTGCAGGGACTTTTTTATTTATTTATGATTTTGCATGCAGTATGGTTTCTGGTAGAACGACCCTACTAGAGCTCAATCAAAGAAATGGATTTAATATTTTGATCTATAAACTCTTTGGCTATCCTGATCTCTTCTACAGTCATGAACCAGTGGCTACATCACCACTGTCTTCCACATAACGTATTTTTTTTCTTTGAAGGTAACAGTTCCAGGAGAAAGAAATTTCCGGTGGAGCTTGCAGAAGAGTGCCCTAGCATTGAGGCTGAGATCAGAGACACCACTACATTGCATATCACATTGCAAAAGTAAACTTTATATTCAGAAGTATAACCAGGAGGGTTGTGTCTGAGCCTGGAATACGCCTTTTGGTCTGTTCAGAACTTGTACAGCTGGCATGGATTTTGGGAAGGTACTGCCCCATCCTAATACCAGTTCAGATGATTGTATGTAGCTGTGTCTACACATGTGGATGTGAAAATTCATACCCTGAAGAGGCTGTTGACTTCTGCTCTTCCACAGCTCTCTTGCTTTAGCAATGAAGGCAGATTAAGAAATGGCACCTCCTTTTGTCACTGGCTGCCTGTCCCCACCTCCAATGTCACAGTTTGCCCTCCCAGCAGCTGTGCGAATACAGCTGTCTGTGGGTGGCTGTGGGAGTGAGTATGAAAGCGACACTTCAAGCCTGTAGTCAACCACTGTAGTTTTTGCAGTAGCTCTGGGAAAGAGAAATATATGTCCTCACAGTTTTCAGCTACATAGAGCTATTACGGCGATTCACGCAAAATAGGATCTGACTGTAACACTATTAACATTTGTCTGTTGCAACAGTGGAAAAACTCAATAAAATATAAAACAGGAAGCAAATAAATTAATTGAAGAAGTTTAAAACAAAATAAGCAATAAATCTAGAAATGTGGGTTAAATTTACCTGAGCACAAGGTGTTTTTTTTCCTTTCACTTTTTCATTATTATCATTTACACAAATGTAATTTCCAAGAGCTTCTCTTTATGATTAACCTTGAAATGGCTGCTGAATTTCCTACTGTCAGGTGTGTACTTTCTTGGAGGTTTGTGTAATGCTGCAAAAAGTGTTCAGCTGCTCATAAAGTATCTGCTGAATCTCCATAGTTTACAGTCTGGTATTCCAAGGGAAACAGGCACAGGTTTTAATTTCCCTTGATGTGGCAGGCTGTAATTCACAGGAAGTCAGAAGCTGATATATAAGCTGCAAGGTGGGTTGTGCAGACACAGGAGTAATTCCAGCCACACCAGAATTAGAGTCCTTAGACACAAACTCTAGAGTTGTAAAGATAAAGGCAATTATTATCTGTTAGAGAAGCAAGTCTACCTAGGCAAATTATAAGTCTATTTACAGTTTTTAAAAAAATCCTCTTTTCAGATCTATTTCCCTCAAAATAAAGCCAGCAGTTCTCATGATAAACTGCATATAAATTCTATATAAATTCATATAAAAGTCATTGTGTATAAATTCATAACCAAAATAGCATTAAATGGATAAGAATAATCTAAAATGCAATCTGGAGGTATGTCTGCTTCTGCTTTCACATTTGTTATAGCACCAACAGTATGACTGCATAAAGTTCAGTGCAGCCAGGTTCTAGTGTCATTAATTTGAGTAACAATAATGTGAAACACAAGCCACCATGGACTTCAGTCTAAACTAGGAACTAACCAGCCTACACTAAAAACTTTGCAATGGAGTCTTCAGCACAACTGTTTCCTCAAATACGCAAGAGTAAACTAGTGCTGATATATTGACCAATATCTCAGTGTAATTAGTCATTCAATGACAATCACGTAGGCAACTTCTTAAGAACAGGTAGTATGTATACTATCATGTAATATCAAAGAAATTATGATTACGTACTGAATCCAACTGTAGTTTTTGCACTGTGTTTTTTTTTAAATTGTATCACTAAGAAACCATATGCACAATACTTTTGGCCAATACTAGCCTCATTTCCAATATGGGAAGAAGGAAGAAGAAAATAATGAGCAATCCTTGTTATAATGGTGAAAGAAGTCCAAGAAGGTCATTCATGAACACAAGCATAAATTTTTTTTTCAATGTCCCAATAAACTCTAAATTAACTAGATTGCTGCAAAAGAAACTTAGCTTTAAACATTAAATTTCCCCTTTATAAGAACACAGAATAAACCAAGTCTGCCAGTTATTCTATCAATTATTCTCTCACTTTTTTCTTTTTTTCTTCTCTGTATATGAACAAGCACATATACAAATACACATTCTCATTCATACAATTGCTACAATTATACACTGGAACTGTCCATTTGTACAACACATTGTACAAAGCAACATAAACAATTAATAAGCCTTCTGTATTCCACAGCATGAATAAATGCATGAACTCACATTTCTAAGTATTTTATCCAGAAATATGAAGAAGCAGGTATTGAAATATAACCCTTCACTAGTAATTTTCAATGACAAACACTCCTCAATAAGTTTATTTTCGACATACTGCACTGGAATTTTTTCTACACTCATGCAAGTTGCTATTTGCCCTGCTGAATCTCAGTTTCTTCTCTTACAATCTGCCTGTCAGAAAATCCAGACATACAGAACAAGTAATTCTGAAGGAAACATTCAGAGATTTGGGAAGCAGACCATACCTCCCTTCAATCAGTTGTCGCTCTCTCCTCAGGCTGAGATTGTCGTCATCACTATGGGCTTAACTCGATTTGACAGTAGCTGCATTTGTGCATGTTGGTCTTCATCTTTTCTGGTTAAAGCCTGGGCCTTGAATCTCTGCTTATTTTGATTTGATACTCAAAAGCGATAGAAATCTTGCAAACAAAGCCTGGCTGCACCAGTATGTAGAGTGCCAGCAGAAGACCCAGGCTCTGCTGAAGATCATCTCAAGTTGATAGGAAGATGGTGAATGGCTTCAGGAAGAGCACAGATTTTGCACCATTCTGCCTAGCAGTGCTGAATTTCATGCCGATGAGCAGATGTTAAAAGCTTTTGTTTGTGCACACTATAATATGAATCAAACTATTCTGCATACTTAATAGGCCATTGAAATTTTTTTGTTTTAACTTGCCAGGAGAATGTGGCAAACTCCATTTTCCTAGAGGAAAAGAACTTCTTTACTTGCTCGACCTGTTCATTTCCATCCAGTAATGCTGCTGTCAACTGTCATCCACAGTGTCTGAGCCTGCACCAGCTTCAGCCACTTGCATTACTAGTGCTAGAAACCACAGACTCAGCAATAAGGATGTCATCAGCATACTTGAGATTACAACATCTCCTTCTGCCAATGTTAATACCACTATGGCAACCATCAACAGCAATACACATTATTATTTCACTATAAATATTGAACAGATGTGACAGCCTTGTCAAACTCCTTTCCTGGTGTCCAACCACTCCGTTATACCTTTTGCTGCTTTGACTACTCTTCTCTGGCCATGAAAAGAGATGGCACAAGTTGACCATCTGTGCGGGGAAAGCACTTTTGCAGCACTTGGTACTGGTCTGTATTTCTGTATAAAATACTAAACTAACACTTTTAAATACAGTTGCTAAATTATCACTGTAATAGATTACCACCTTTTTTTTTTTTCCTGTAATAACTTTGTGATTGAAATAAACACAGATTATGCAGATTTTCACCAGTTTCACCAAGATAGGGTTACAGTCCACCTACTGTAAGGCTCCTATTATAGCAAACAGCTTGCTGGCTTTGCTTTGGCCATTTTTTCCTGAGATGATCAACTTTCCTGAAAGATAAATAAAAAAATGAAAATTGTGTCACAGCTATTGTTTAACACTTTATGTACATTCACATCATTAAATTTTCTGCTTTATTTTAAATGCCCTAAAAGTGTTCTTGCAGTTTAGTCAGAAGAAACTAAGTTCACAGAGACTGGAAAACTAAGTGTTACTTGTTGCTCTTTTTAAGAAGGGTTTGCAGTATCTCACCCAGGGAAGATGGCTGGGGAACCATAAATTAGAAGAGGGACTTAACTTGTCCCAAGACCAGGTCAGTAGGAGAATGAGAAATAGGCAGGAACAACCTAATCCAATTTTCCATCCATTTTCCTGCTCAACCACATACCATTCGAAAAAACACCAAAAGGTTATTCAGCATCTAATTTTGTAGGCATTAGCCTTTAAATCAGAGCAAAGCAACTCAAAGAATCTGGGGAACAGCCTGCCGAGTTCTGCTTCACCTCCACAGGCACAGGTTTTCTCTCTGAGGGTTTCAGAAGAACCAACACAATGGCTATGCAATAGTATGCCTGTATACTGTAAAATTTACTCAGTATGTGTTGGAAAAGGGAGTCTGAGCATGTTCTAGGTGTGACTGTCCTGAAGAAACCAGTGTTTCAGCCAACAGTTCTAATTTATTTTTTCCTTACTTCTGAGTCAACATCTGCGGCTGGTGGAATTGTCACCCTATGATAAGGAGAGATGTGCAAAGCTGGGCAGACTTGGTGGGGCTGATTCCTCCACAGGTAGGGGAAGGTGAGAACTGAAACCAAGGGCTAGATATAGATGTTCTATCCTGAGCTAAGACTTATGCATTGCTGAAGCTAATATAAGTGTTTTATGTGGAAGAAGAGGTAGGCAGACTGTATACCCTCTCCATTGTTAAATCAATAATGTTGTGGTGTGCTGCTGAAATCCAGCTGCATGTCTGCTTTTTTTTCACCTCTAGGTCTAATCAATAAAGAAAAGGTGAAGAGGAAAAGTACAAACAATAGTTGGAAACAGCTTTGATTCTCATTGATGATATTCTCTTTAATTTGGGTGGCATGAGACTCTTAGAAGAATCTTCCGGAGATATTTGTTGGCAACCATAAGGCTTAGCTCCTTTCTGAAAAGTATTCGACCTTCATGTCTCCTCCCCTCCACCCACAAAAGCGATGACAAAGCCTCTGAGTTGATGCAAAATGTTATCTTTGTGTTGTTGTTGTTATTGCTATTAGTATGTATCATACAAGTATTTGACACATATGAGTTTTGTTTCCCTTGAAGAAAGCTCCAAGGAATCATTTACTGGAAGTAGGAGAGACATGTGATAGGTCCAAGGCTGATGAGTCATCACAAGTGATGCTCAACACAAAAGACAAAACCAAAGCATGAGCACAACATTGTTCAAGCAGTCATATTCTAGCAGCAGCATGCTGCTGGAAAGGAAATGGGATTGTTTTGCCATTTTTAAAGGATAACCAGTGTTTTATTGCTTTGTCATGTTTTTTTTTTCCTTAAATCACTCCTAAATACTTCACAGAACTCACAGACTATGCACTGCTTAATCTTAAACACATTCAGAAGGAGACATAAATATATACATATAAAATGCAAATGAAGGAATAAAGCAAAAAAAAGATCCATCCTAAATTAAAAATTTTGCACAACCATTTATTTTTTGGGGAAAAAAATCTCATTACAGCTCAAAATATGATAAAGACAGGGGTTTTGAGCACTTGACAATCTCAATTTGGACAAAAATCTCTAAACCTGCTACTGCAGTTGTAGTTTTGCATAACTGAAGACAAAGCAGGTATGATCAGGTTAATTTCTGCATTTGGACAGTTCTTTGGCATAGTGCAACACAGGAGAGCAAGGGACTTTCCTCATCTTCCAACTCTTCCACAGGAGAACAACAATAATAACCATCACTGTGCTGCATGCTCACCTCCCTTCAGGTCAAGGTCCTCACAGTGCTTCACAGAGACAAATTAATCACACCTCAGAAACACACCTGAGCTGCAAGTAATTAGCACTTATTTCAGCCCAACCCTGATTTAAGTGTCTTGCAAACCCTTGCTATATTCTTATGTGACTAGGTGTTACCAGGGACAGCATATCCGACAAACCGCAGGTCCTGGTTAGCTTTCAGCAAAAGTAGTTTCTCTGAACCTAGTGGGACCCCTCACGTCCTCAGAAACGATACAACAGGTGTTCTCAGTGTCATGTTCATTGAGGGCCCCTTAATGGGTTGGACAATAGGCTGGGGACCACATAAAGAAATTCATTTACTGTGTAACATGTTCAAAAGATGTCAGATGAAGAAAGGTCCCTTTGTGGGTCACATGCAAAACCTTTCTAGGATACAGGTGGCTGTGGGTTGCACTCTGGGAGACCCTGATATGGCAGAAACTAAACCACTTAGCTCTTGACATTGAATAATTAAGTACTGCAACAGAATAAATGTTCATCTATATGCAACTTTTAAGGTAATTCAGAGTTGGGTTGGTTATGCAGATTTTGTGAATCTCTAAAGCTAATATTTTATGTTCACAAAACCAATTATGAGTCTTTCAGACTTTCCATTCCTGATGCTTAATACTGTGGGTTTTTTCCCCCCCAATAGATACTAAATTAACGACAAAGTAAACCACTTTTACGAAGTGCAACTCTCCAGCCAAGAGAAAGTCTATGGTATTTATCAAGCTTCGGGGATAAAGCCTTTGTTGCATATGAATGAAAGGAAAACTCCCAATTGTTTGCACCAGGGGCCAGGATTTCACCTTCTAAAAAAATGAGCCCTCTGGTACCTCAAGGGTAGTACTGATTAGGACGAGTTATATAGTGTATATATCACCTTCAGGTTTTCACTACAGATTATGTCTATACCTTTTTCTTACTTTCCCTCTGAATTTTGTTTTTTTTCTCATTCCTTCTTAGTCCTTTCCCCCTCCTTCCTCTCTCTCTCTCTCTCCTCCGTCCTTCTCTACACCACCACCCCACCCTCCCCAGCTTTTCTTTAGGTTTCTTCCACTCTGCCTCCTACTCCTTTCACAGCATCCCCAACACAGAATGCAAACCCATAAAATTAACATTCCTGTTAAACTTTCAAGCTCTTAGCATCTGAATGGCTTTGAATAGAGGGAATGCCACTAAGCCATGCCTTTTGCAGACATGGTATAAAATGGTGGCATCAGGACCAGCAGGACAATTCCCCTCAGAGCAAGGTGCTCAGGAGATTATGAAAGTCGCATTTGGCTTCTGTTATCTTTTAATTTTTGTTCTCTATAATAAAATAAGAGAGGAACTTCCTTAATTTTCACATCAGTGTTTGCAGCTCAGGACTCCATTAATGCACACTTCTCCCTGCTGCTGTTCTGTGCCCTAGTTTGCAGTCAGTTCATTCTGCACTGATGTATATTTCATTGCCCAAGGCTTAATTTTGATTTATTGTCCATCCATAAATTAGAAAAATATGCTCTGGAATTCCATCCCGCTGAAAAGCTGTGCCTGATGTCAGGGGACTGGGTGATATTTAAGATGTCAGAAATACATATTGGATTAGTGTGCTTTGTTTCCCCACAACAGCAGGTGTTTAATCATAGCTGATGGCTGAAGTTAAATGCATTAGGACAGGATCAGCCAAGAAGATGGAGTTTTTCTAAACCATACAAACTCCAGATAAATAACTCAAAACTAATTGTGTGTCCACATCTTAGATACATTTTTATTTACTTTAATACATTAAACAATGAAAATGGCCCCTGGCACTTAACTCCTCATTTAAGATCTGTACAAATCTTTGATGCTAATGAGTGAGTGGCTTTTGCACAGTATTACGTTGTCCCTTCTTGGCCCTTCAATGGCTTAAGATATTTTCTAAAGGAAAGATAACTAAGAATGAAATCAAAAGGAGTAAAGCAGCTATAGACATGGTACATCGTTTTTTGAGATTGGGGGGATATTCCCATAGAAAATTCAAGACATGGATGTAAAAAAAATCACTTAGTATACACAGGACCCTAAATAACACAGACCACGTTCTGCATCCAAAGGTTTTCTTGAATTTTCTTTTTCTACTGCTGATTTTTGTTTGCTGCAGTTAAGCTTGCTGCTCTGTTTATGTTAATGAGAAGTCTCTGTGTATAGAAAAATGATCAGGCCTGGTCTTGAGCAATTTAGCTGGAGGCCGAAGAGAAGACGCTTAGGAGAGCAAACATTTTCAAGGTCAACCGGTGAACTGTAACAAGCCAGTGAGATTCATGGCGAGAATTGTATATTTTGACACAACAGCGATTTGATTAAAAGAGAAAGTAATGGGTTTAAACAGTCGCTATGAGGATGTAGCCAGACTTTGTTAGCTTTTCGCAAATTACTTAACAGAGCAGTGATGGAACTGGAAATAGGGCTGTTTTGTGTAAGGTAAAGAAAAGAGGGTTACATTTGAAAGAGGAATAATAAAGGATGCTAATGTTTAGTGTTAAACATATTTCACTTCATTCACCTTGCGATGATTTCTAGGAAGTTTAGAACATTATAAATGTTATAGACAACTATAATAAAGTTGACGGGTTTTAAGTTTTCTGATATTCAAAACACAGTTGCTGTCACTGCATTTATAAAACCTCAGCCTTCTATGAATAAATAACACTCTGCGTGGATAGGACCCTTCTCACGGAGATATCAAATCACTGCAAAGGCAGGCAACGGGAACTACTGTTCACTTCATATGCTGCACAGAGAAACTGAGGCAGGGAGGCTTTGTCTTGCACAAAATGATTCAGAGGGAAACATACGATACAGGGCCTCATTTCCAAGTCTTTAGATTTATGGCCTGATTGCATGTGATATTTAAGTGTGAGCTTGTAGTCTAGTATCTAGCTACCTCAAAATAAAGTTAGGCACATCTTTCCAACCTTTGATGAATCTGTATCCCAGCTAAACAGAGACCAGAGTCTGTTTAAAAACAACTAAATTGCTTTAAAAAAACCAACCAGTCAGAAAATTTCCTGTTAATGATGAAAGACTGCTGCCTTACAACAGCAGAGTAGGAGTAGGTGCTGGAATGTTCTCAGGCATACAGGCTGGAAGAGAGGACCATGAAAGCAGGGAATCAGAAATGATTGAATGTGACCATAAACACCAGAATCATCATCTCTGTGGCCATAGGTTGTATTTCATAAATAATTGGTTTAAAAAAATTATTATGTTTTCTTGATGGATACTGCTTAAGCTCCCAGTATTCAGGGTATGTTATCAAGGTGTGAGGTAAAGCTTAATGGTTGGATTAAGCCCATCTCAGGCCACGCTGCCATCAAAAAGGGGTAGTCCTGCCTTATTGGGTACCTTGTGCCAGTGCTAGCTGGAGTGGGACCATACAGAGAGTCAAACCAGTTCTCTAACCTGGGTAAAATTCAATGTTCTTGTTGGTCAGCTGGGTCACTGAGTTGATCCAATTCACCATGTGATGACACGATCACTACCAGTTGTCCTCAGGAAGTGGTGGGAACATGTGGCTGGGGCTTAGACAGGGAGCAGGACTGAACAGCACTCACTAACTTTTCTAAAGTAAGTTACCTTTGAGTTTGGTTCTGACACCCCAGCACAGCTTCAAGATTTGTTCTGCTTTGTCTTAATGGACAAGAAGAAGATGAGGAATACGTGCTAAAGATTAAGGCTTGGATGGGAATCATCAAATAATATGGCTTTGGTTTGCTTTAAAACTGTCCATTTGGAATAAGTGTGATGTTGTAGCTGCCCTCAGCAGACAGAATTTGCTAATAAATCCCCTCTGTGCTGGGGTTGAATGAGGTTGAACTCATACTCCTTGCAAGAATTCTGTAGAGGGAGAAGATAGTTTTTATTTTGAGGAAAATATAAACATTTTATTACCAATTCTGTGCCATTTATTCAGCCAAAAATTTTGCTGAATTGCTCCCAAAAATTAAGAGCTTGAGTATATAGGCCTAATTCAGATTTCCTGGGAGTATTGGAGAACATAATTCACAAATTAATGCAAAACTAATTTTTTAGTCTAAGGAGCACTAATACTGATTGGAGACTGGGAGGCAAAGGCAAAGGAAACCATGTTTAAAAATACATAAATATTAAATCTCAGCTTATCTCTAGGGGAAAAAAATCCAATACAGCAATCAACATCTTTCAAAAAACTAGTCAGGTTAACTGGAAAAATATTAACAACAATAAAACTGAATACCAGTAAGAAGTGTCCAAGGAAGATTCCAGATTATTCCTCTATGCAAGACCAAACCACATCTAGCTTCACTTGATCTTCAGATTTGCAGTTAAATGCTAGATGAAACAGCTTCCTGCTAGTAAGTCCTTTAACCTCCACATCCCAGGATATTCTACCCCATGGTATATGTAGTGGTTTCCTTCAGTTGTCATTGGTCTTGAAAAATATTTTCCAGGGGAAGATTTTGGGTTGAGCAGGGTATTTATTGGGTGTCGCAATTCCTCATTTCTCAGGTCTTCCATGGACTTCTTGTGTGACCTTGAGTAAGTCACCACACTTCCATTTCCATCTCTGAACAAAGGGTATCCTGCTTACTTATCTCTCAGGGGCCTTGTGTGTCTTAATCAATCGATATTTTTCATGACATTCTGAAATCCGCGGATAATTAGAGATTCTATGACAATAAAACATAAGTATTGTACACAGCTTATGGGCTGGTTTCCCCCCCCCAGTGTCTCGTAACTCCAGTGGGATCAATGAATACCTATACATGTTTTTAGGATACATTGAAAGGACAAAACTTACTAAAACAGAAACCCAAACAAGAATCCCAAACACTTCTTCTGTTTGATTACCCAAGATGTCCTATGAAGGAAAATAAAAATTCTGACGAGCTCTGACCTCTAATTCTACCTGTAGAGTTACAATAGCAAAAGGAAAGTGAATTATGATTTTGAAAATGAAGCGCAAAAAGTTTGATCATGCTGGAAGTCTAACGATAAACTTAGAGTTGATTGAACAGGTTCTCAGGAAAACTGTCAGTCAGATTGTCCCAAACAGTAATACCATAAAACATTTCTTTGAGGGGAATACAAGGGAGGGTCCCATACTGTTTGTGTGGTCAGACACTAGGTGTTTCAGTGAGATCTGTAATTAAATGATAAATGATATTGTGGTCTGCTATGTTTCCACTTGCTCTAGTAATAAATCATTGGGACATTGAAATGTCCTAGGTTTTGCTGCTACCAGGCTTGTTTCTCCTTTCATGTATGTGGCAGAACTTTGAACTGTGAATTTTCTCATCTGCATCAGATACTTTACATTTCATGTGCAAGAAAGAAGGGCAAAGTTTCATACGTGAACTTACCCAGGCACTATTTATCCTGTAGAATTGTGGTTACACACTTTGTGCTGTAGGGTCAGAGTGGGTCCTGGATAATTCACAGAGAAAACAAGAAAATATTTCTGACCTGTCACATATTGCAGCATATCATAGCGCCCCACTTAATTAGAATTGAAAATATGCATCAGAAAGACAAACCATTATCAGAGATTTTTCCTTCCTGGGGTCCTACTCATTTAGGGACTGCAACAATAATCTTTGTTTCCAAAATAAAAAAGAATCTGGATCCCAGCTAAGCTGAGATGATAAATGTAAAATTTTTGTTCTAGCCCTAAGCAAAACCATGTTCTTCATTGTTAACTGGGCAATTTCTCTATTTAGAATAACTGAATTTAATAACAATAACAATGATGATAATAAAGTCATACCTATTATTCCAGACTGAGGACAAAGAAATGACTGCAGATAATGAAAAGTAAGATGCATATATTTTCTCTATTGGTCTGAAAATTATAGTAATAATGAGCTATTTAAATTATCAAAGGAAGCTCATCAATTTCTGGATATGCTTCTAGTCACATTTGCAAGCTTCTAAATGTTTAGTAACTAATTGGTCTTTCACATTTTCTAGTGGCACAACTGCTTCTTTAAATTTTATTTTAAGCTGTGCTTGCTGACACAGACATGGCGGGACTAAGATGAGACAGTTCACAAATATGTATATCGTGCATTTCAAAACACAAGTGCCTAAAATACATTTCTCATAAAAGTCAATTAGGATAATCGGAAGTTGATGGTTAATTGATTTAATAATTTAAAAATACCAAACAGACCCAAAACTTGAATGGTTCATAATTTGATTTATTATTTAATGCTCTCGTATACCTACAAGTACGGTCATTTTGCTAGTACTATATTTTTTAAAGTAGGGCCTTTGTTCCACCGAACTTCTGCTGACAACAGGCACAGACTACAACTATCCCTGCAGCAGGTTAGTGTCTGTTTTCAAATCATGCATACAGCAGAACACATTTGGCCTGGTGGATGCAAATTTTCCCAGATTTCAGTTGAAATCAGATTCAGTTTGTCTACTTGGAGAATTTTGTCACAAGTCCAAAACTCAAACCAAATTTATGGATGCTGTAAGTATTAAACTTGAGCCAAAAATGTGGTTTTGAATAGAAAACTCATGCCATCAAGTTTTGATCAAAATCAAGCTAAACTTTCCAAGGTTGGAAGGTGATTTTGTCAGTCTAAAATTTGGCAAAATCTGTTGGGTTATGGTTTAATTTTATTTTGACATTGTCGTTACTCTCTAGAACAGAGATTCAAATCATCTAAGGAAATGGAAATCCTTGCAAACAGAAATGAATAATAAATTAAAAATGTAGTGTTTCATGCACCTCTGGTTTTACCTGACAGACCATAACAATTTCAAAGGAGCACTTATAGTTATTCAACTAAAGATTACAGAGAAAACACTTTTTTTGCCCCCACCCCCCATGTCTCTTACCGCAGGAACTAGTGAGACCCCTAATTATTTCCTTCACACACTGCACAAAGCCAGCCTTCATTTCTAAGCTTTGTGCGGGAGGAGTATGTTTTCTTTCAGGGTTAGGTATCTCCTAGCCGTAAGTTGGGAATGGAGAAGTCAGTGAGGAGTACAGATTAGTCTACAGAGCACCTATAGCTCTTCCTTTTTCTTGGAGATTTTATTAATCAAAACCAGAACCTCTATGTTGCATTAATGTAAACATACAGTCCCCACACATTTACTTCATCATATTAGGATCATCTGTATGTGCTTAGTATATGGAGTTTATCAAAGGACTGTGACTTGCTTCTGTCTTTATACTGGCTATTTTAATTTCTACAGTTCCACTTCAAGCGTATGTTTTGAAGAACCTCAATTACCGGGCAAAGCTGGTCGTAGGCATAGAATTGTTTCCAACAAAATATTTCAGCTTAGAAAAGAGAACACGGAGGGAGGAGATGGTGGAAACAGGTAAAATTAGGAGCTGATCAACTGATAAACACAGAATGACAATCAGGGTCAGCCAACTAGAAGATCAGGCAGTAGGTTTAAAACTAAGTACCTTTTCACAGAGGAAACAAGCTTGCAAACAAGCTGTTGGGGAAGTACCAGGTATATATGTATTTAAAAGGGGTTTATACACATTCATAGCAGATAGAACTACCAAAGATGAAGATGTACATGGTTCCAACACAGCTTAAAGTCCCTAAATGGCTGATTGCAAAAAAAAAAAGGCATCACAATACTTGCCTTTAAACTTTCTGTAAGCAGTTGTGTCTGGCCACTGCTGGAGAGTAAACTACACCAGACAGATCTTTCATGGAGTTCTTCTCACGTATTTTGCATTAGCTAATGTAGTTTGGTGTATAAACTGAAAACATCCCTAATCTGAAAAGTTTACAGTCGTTGGTCAAATCAATTATAAGACCTCAGAGCACGCTTTTGCAAAATGACAAGTCCTACAAAGGTACTTTCACAGGGCTATGATCTAACACTCTCCACCAGACTATGGAAGTAAAGGGGAGCTAAGAAGTCTCATCTGAGAGTGCTCTGCTCCTGCTCTTCAGGTAAACACGCTACAGGTGATCACTGCTGAAGTGATCACACTGCTGCTGCATCTTACACAGAAAGTTAAAGATCAGTGAAATTAAAATAAGTCTGACTGGCATACCAGGACTTCTTTTAGGGCTTTTCTCCCTGTAGTCCTTCTGGATCTGCTGTAAACCTGATTTACAGCCCTGTGAATGTTGTCCTCCTCCTATCAGCCTCAGAACAAGCTCTGAGGTCATCCATACCTGCTGTGCTCTGCTGATGTCATGGGAACAGTGAGGATTTCCATGGCATTAAAGTCTGGCACTGGGCACTTTTTCAACTCGGTGACCAACCTTGTACTATGAACCTACGTTATGGCACTGGTCAGAAGCACATCCACAAAAGTCTGATTGGAGAATAAAGAGGCCTGAAAGTTATCCTCCCTGAGGGAAGTGCTTGTTTCTACATGCAGTCACTTTCTTAGCAAAATACTCTACTACTCCTTAGTGATCTCATTCTCCTTTTATTGTTATTAATTATCAACCCTAGGGCCGGGTACCGCCAGAAGCGAGGGAATGAACTTGACTCAGTCATGTGCCACCTCCACAAACTGGACCCTGTACACCTCTCTGGTGGTGCCAGGAAGGCTGAAGGGAAGGGTAACATGGGCATGGTCCCTGCAAGCCAGGGGCATCGTACGGGGGTACGGGGCCACAGAGCCCACGGCTCAGTGCTGCTGGTTTCTCCTTATTTATGTTTTTTATCATTACTCAGTTCAGCCACACAAGGCAAATTGTGTTTAATAAATTAGCCTAATGGATTCCGCAAGTGGTTTGTGAGCGGGGTGCTTCCTCCGGTTAAGGAAAGCATTTATATTCCCTCTCCCTTTGCTTTTCACAACCATGAGGGTAAGCAGAGGGCAGGGAACAGTGGGGAGGGGGAAGCGAGCCCACCTGTCATCCCCTGGGCCAGGGGGACCATCGGGGGCCAGCCCCAGAGGAGGTGTGGGGAGCCTGGGGCGCCGATGCCCTTTGTGTCCCCACCGGCGGGGTGGCCCGGGCAGCCCGGGGCTGCGGTACCTACCACAGCTTCCCCAGCAGGCAGCTCCCTCCCCTTCCCCGCGCTGCACATTACACTCTTCCAAAGGGGCCTCTTTAACAGCTCCCCATGAAATAATAATTCATTATGTCACTAGGAGGGAAGAAAGGGAGTGTAAGTGTCTTGATGGGATTAGCGGAAACCCCCGCAGAGATGATTTAGGAGCCGTGATAATTCATTTAATAGGGGCCTGGGGTAAATTGCTAGACAGGGAAATGTAACTGAACCAGCTTAGAAAGGGCGCATTACGGGTCTGTATATGATAACTGGCTTCATTAGCAATATTTAAGAGATTTCATTTAAGAATGAGTCATAAAATGCAGAACTATTTCATCCACCTGGTTTGGTGGCCTTTAGCTTTACTCTGTCTGAATATTAAATTGGAAATGGCACTACAGCAACACATTTTGGAAACTGTTCTTTTGGCTGTTATTTGTATGGTTGGTTTAGCTTCTCGTTTGTTAACCTTTTAAAATGAGTATCATCGAAGCGGCTAATGGTACATCCAGAACTCAGAGGGATGAGGAAGGCTGCAACAGCTGAGAAGAGTCTGCCGCAAAACTTAGCAAAAAACTCCAGGTTTCTGTTGCTGTACACACACAGGTCCAGAAACTGTCGGCAAACGGCAAATGATTTCCGCAAAGCTCAGTAAGCTTGCACCTTTGCCATGGAATACATCCGATTATGCAACAGCTTGGATGGGTGGAACAATATGCATGCATACAGAAATAATCAGCTGGACTTTGGGAAGCCCACCGTCCTGTACCATGGAGTGGAATTTTGCCTCAGATGCTATTACCAGCAAATCTTGAGTTTGGTTTTGGAACAGGAAAGATAGACACGATAGTTTTCTCCCACTTAGCAACATTTTAAAATTGGTAATACTGGAAAAATTCTTCTTTTTCTAAAGCATGGTCCAAATGATTTTTTTTTAAGCATCACCCAAATAAATTACTAGAGTTTCCTACTCAGAATATGTAGGTAAATATTAACATTTATCAGATGAGGTTAGAGACATAAAGAATCAAGTTCTGTACAGCCTTGCAACTTCATTAACTCTGGGGCTGTGAGACACAAACAATGGCCGAATTTGGCCTGGCATTTGTGTGGTTTGGATGTGTGTGTGGTGATGTTCATTATTCATGGAAAAGGAACTGTTCAGGATAAAAGCTATTATAAAGTGTTTTATTCATCCTTAATATTGTGCTCTTATGCTTGTCAAGTAACATTTCAGTAATATTTGTCAACAGTGCTTGTGAGTTACAAACTTCAGCTTTTAAAAATAATTATTTAGAACATGATTTTAATGCTTTGTCCCCTTGGATGCATTTTAGGAAGCAAGATGCACCTCAAGATTTGGGCAAATCTTTAATAAATATCAAAAAGTGGGTCATAAGCCTACAAGCATTTTCAATGCCCCTTTCTTATTTATTACTAGTTCATTTCTTCAATCACTGAAAACAAAGGAAATGCACTTATAAGGAAACGCCATCAAATAAATTATCAAAGCAATTATGTCATAAACATGTGTGCTGTTTATTCTTCTCCTGAAATATCAAAATGAAACTGATATTTTAGCATCACTGTATAGGTTTAGAGTAGAGTAAGATTTGTTGATCATCTTTTATCTGGGGATGTTGCCAGCTGAATTGTATTGTAATTCACTGGGCAAGCTACTATCATAGAAAAACAAATAACTGAATTCTTTTTAGCCCTCACACGAAGTGTGGACGCATTAATAAACTCTTCTAATCAAAAAAGACAAGTAATTATACATAAAATGATGCTATTACACATATAGGGTCGTACAACTGAAGGATAAACCAGATTTTCTTTAGATTATTAAAATTTAGCAAAACCTCCTCTTCTATCTCTGTACCGCATAAAGACCGGTGATATTACCATCCTTTTTTTTGGACTTTGAAATCCCACAATAAAGAGGTTGTGCTTGATATAATATTGTAAACCATTTTGAAATATAGCAAGCAGTATCTTTATCAAAGGTAGCTAAAGATATTAATAACCACGACTGTCAATTGTAGGAATAAGACAAATGTTTTAATAAATCTTCACTAATACTCCATACAAATATAAAAGAATGACTAGCTTTCTCTCTGGCCCTTTCCCTAGTGACCACTGCCCGTTATGACTTTGAATGATTCCCTCTAATGGAAGACAGCCAATACTGTCCATTATTCCAGATGGTCAGCTCGACTGCAAAGTTCTGCTAACGCTTCTCAGCATTCAGATATATCTAGCCAGCATTTTTTTTTTTTTTTGCTTTCCATGATAATTCAGTCCAAGATCAGCCATCTAATAGTTGGCAGACAAAATCTGGGCTATCTTGCCGACCAGTTACAAAATCCATTTTGGTATTCATGTTAGAAAGTGCACAGTGGTTTCCTGCTCAGCTCGTATTAAAAGAAAGTCAAAACAGACCAACAGCTCTATAATAGCCAGTAAGTAATACATTAATCACTTGCTGCTGCACAGCTAAGAGGTGACAGGGAAAAATATAAGCAGACTTTGTGGGCACATTCTGAACTGGGCTGTACCTGCACGATAATCCTGCCTGTTACCACAGTTCACACGACACACAAACAGGATTCGGTCCAGTATCTTCCATATAGCAGGCATTGCTTTTTCATGTACTGTGGGTATTTGACATGCTCTGTCCTGATTTCTGTAAAAGCAATTCAAATCATGCAAATATTTCATGCTCTAATCAGCAGAAAGTAGATAAGTACTGGCCTGTGCATGCAATTTACCAAAGTTCAACTAATTTTTCAGTTAGCAGATAATGGCTGGGTATTATAAAGTAATGCTCATCACTTCACACGGGCAGCATTTGCTTATTGCTGTTCTCTGTTAATACAAAGAGGCATTAGCAGACACTTGTAAATTTTCCTATGTACAGCTTACATAAAAACTAATGACAACAACAACAAATGACAACAACCGCTCCCATTTAAAAGCACTGCACCTAGAATAAATATTGTAGGTGTCCTTGGGGACAAATATTTCAAGTGCTTAGATATCTTTCTGGTATGCCTTCTAGCATCTTGTCGTCCACAAAAGCGTTCTACAAAAAGTGGGCTTACACACTACTTACATGATTTTCTGTAATGGGAAGCTTACAATGCTGCATTTCTGGCCTGAAAATTAAAATGATTTGATTAATTCTGCAAACCCAGAATAGCTCTAGTAAAAACAGACTGGTGGTTTTGACACTGAATTACATGGAATTGCTCCAGGTTTTTACCCTTGCACAGGAATACAAATTGAGCTGATAATTGTGCATTTCATTGCAATAATATCCATTGTTTAATTGATATATTTTATTTCAGGCAATTAGATATTTCAAAATATTCAGGGAACATTCTGCTATAAGGCACCAGTATTTGATTTTTTTAAATAAAATTGTTTTCAAGAGAAAACTAACTATACATTTGACCTCCTGACTTCTTCAGAAATGATTATCCCTATAGCACTATCAGTACTTTCAATAAAATCAAGTTTAACTTGTGTTTGAAACACACATTACAAATAGATGTATAGATGGACGAGATATTGAGAAAAGGAATAGTACAGATTATGAATATTAAGATTTATATTAATCTATAAGCCTATTAAAGTACAGTAAAACCTGTCCTTCAGACCACCTTTTTAAAGATATCACCTCCCTGATGGGACCACTAAATTTCGGGCCAAATTATTTTCCCATAAAGAACAATGAAAAGAAAATGATTATATTAAGACTACTTCTACTATGGTTTCTTTTCATTGTTCCGCCAAAAATGATTCCAAACAGTAAAATAACATTGATTTTGACCTTGTTAATGAACCTGAAGAACTTCAAGGCATACTTGACCATAGATTTCCCTTTAAACAGGAAAAAAATGACACGTAGCCAGCATAATTTCATCAACCCTGGCAGAAGATATGTAATTTCACTGGTATTTTGGATAGGCAGCTTGTCTTGATATTGTTAACGTTCCACAGGGACAGAAGCATGGGCTTTTTCTTCATACCAACACTCTTAAATGATTCTGTAATTTGTATAACATTGATTAAGTCTTCTGAGAGTTAGGAATATTTTAAAAGGCTGTGTTGTACAAATTTATATACGATTACGGAATTAATTTAATTTTTCCAAGATGTCCATCTTCCCTATGATAGGAACTTTCCAGAGGTGTCTCGCTGGGACTTCCTCACTCCCTTTAGGAGCACTACACCTAGTCAGTGTAAAGCATAGATGATCACAGTTTCTCTCCTATTAATATGAGGGGTCCCAGAGACTACAAGTCTCAGAGTGCAAATTCCAACCTTCATTTGAGTATCCATCCCTAGTCTGGGACCTCCAAACAAGACCCCTGTCTGTATTAAGAGAGTTCAAAATATGGGTTGCACAAAGCATATTGGCCCAGAGCACATTGTTACTACTAGCCACTGCCTGTTTCACTTTTAACTTGCTGTCTCTATGCATACACAAAATCTGGTGTGTTTCCCACATGTCTTTGCTACAGATTTTTGTATGTGTTTGTATCATTCAGTGTATCTACATCCTCACATCATTACTTTACATGGAGGATCAGCATCCTAACCACTGCTGTCACTGGGAAGCTTGTATTTTGGTCTTTACAGGTATTATACTAACAGCTTATTATGTTCTAGATGGATTTTTTCTAAGGCAGTGAAAAAACACACTTAAAAAACAAACAAGCAACCTCCTCCAAATTCAGAATACACCAGAATAGTCATTTTTCTTCTGCATATAACCTCAGTTTTCCTGGAATTAAAATAAGCATTTCTAATGCTAAAAAGCAAACCCAAATTCAGATCATTAGCACTATTATGCTAGCAGTTAGAGCACTGCATGTTTTTGTTACCATTTGGAGTCCCTGTCTTGCTGTAAAGGTACCCAGGGATTTGGTGATGCTCATAGATATAAGCAGACAGGAGAGCTCTCATGCACATTTAGAGAAGAGCTGCAGTTTGCCCTCGTCAGAATTTCTTTGGCCTCTCAGTAGTGGGACATGCTTTTCCCAGGTAGCTACTGCTCTCCTACCCAGAAGCAAACACTTAAGTGAATTGTTTGAGACCCGACATGGGATAGTTTAAGAAGAAAGCTTCTGTATACCTCAGCTGTTTCAATGGAATAACCCATTTGTCTGAATTCGGGGCTCTCAGAGGACCCTATGCTGGTGCCCTTTTCAGTCAAAAGTGCCCCACCGTGGTTGGCAGTACCAAAGAGCAGTGTGGTTTCTACACCTTGACTGATTTTCATTTGTCAACATGAGATTCAATTAAATTATTACTCTGCTAGATGAGGCACAGTCTAGCAAGCTGCCACTCGTCTGTAATCCAATGCTTTTACTGGACGTGTTGTGCCGTATTCCCTTCAATTCACAAACTTCTCATTGTGAGCGCTGGTCGTATTGGCAGTAACTTGGCATTTGCATCAGCAATCGCGGGGCAGGAGTGCTTCAAGTTGATGTTGTCACCAGACCCTTCATATAACAAAATCACGATCCAGAGCTGCAGTTGTAGGAGTATCTGTGCCTATCTCATGGTTTGTTGATTCCCAAAGAGGCACATCCTGATTACTCTCCCTCTAGTCCTTTCTTCTCTTCCCCTCCCACTCTCTCTCACTCTTGGCCACATGGTCCCACCACCTGCCTTGCACCATCTCCTTTGCTCATCAGAACCTCCCTCCTTTTCTTTCAGCTCATTCACCCAGCAGAAAATCACCCCCTTTTAGCTGCATTAGTTTTCTGCCAGGCTGGCAAGCCGAATCAGCTCTCAGAGGAGCCTGGGGAGGGTTAGTGTGCATGGCAAGTGGCAGAAGTGCCTGGCTGGGAACAGGAGGAGAGAGGAAGGGGAAATGGAGTGGGAGCAGGACCTCCACTTGCCAGTGGCTGCGGACTAGCTGGTTGATTAGCTCATCCCATCGTGTTGAAGCAGTCCAAAACATCAGGGCACTTTACAGGATGCGGTAATTGAATTGATAGATTTCTCACATTTCTTTAACGGATGTTCAACCTCACTGGTAAATTCTGCTTCATTAACTCACATTATTAACCCTTCTAACCGCAAGAGCATTGCTTTTGTTAGTAAAGAGAATATTTGCAACTTACAGTTAAAAGCCTACTGCTCAAAAACAGAGTGGTAAGAAAAACAAAGATGAATAAAAAAGCTGATTCACTGAAATGAAACACTGCAATTTAGGTCTTCCGTGCTGAGACGTTGATTTATGCCACGACACTTTGTTGTGTACAAATGCACAACAGGGCCAAGCCGGTGTTCCTGCGTCAGCCCACCTTTCCATAATGGGAGTTTTGGCAGAGTAATTTGGCAGCCCTACAGTACTCGAAAGGCTATTTTTTCCTTGTGCTTTTTACACACCAGCCCCCCTATTTGTTAAAATGAGATTTTCTTGAGACCTGACATAATTTAAATGAACCCTCAACTCATATTCATCCAAACACATATTTTAATGTGGTGTTCAAAATGTTTGTGTAGGCATGTTAACACCCCTTGTATATTTGGGCTAAAAGGCAAACCATTATTTTCATTTTGTTTCATTACTAGTATTTGATGTGTGACACAAATTCATGACTTGTTAATGAGCAAATGTTAGCGTGGCCCAACTATGTCTGTTACAGAGCAATCAGTGTCTCAATAAGGGTTTGTTAAAGCCAGGGTTTTATTGTTTTTCCCTCCTCCACAGTTCAGTGAACTAAATGCAATTTATTGTCTTCTCACTTTTTTCCCATTCCTCCAAAAACTTCCTGGTGTTTTCCTTGATGCATCTGTATTGGGAGCCATGAGCATCTTTTTATTGTTATCATCCATACAGCATGATAGATGCACTTGGATGATTTATAAATAAACAAAACGAAAAGTCTTTGCCCAGAGGAGCCTACAATCTAGTGCCTGAATGCTGCAATCGCTGTCACGTGGATGGGATTGCTGTGTCCATGTGTTATCAACTTGAAAATTGTGGCTGAAAGCTTTAATTCTGCAGTCAGCTCTGCTAGTGAGGAATGGATTCAGGCCCCAGTCCTGCAGTCGGCTGTGCTGGCCGGGAGCCCGGCGCCTGTGCAGAGCCTGGCAGCGGGCTTCACCAGCAGACAGGACGACGCAGTGAGGCCTTTCACTACTGGATTTAGCTTGTTACCAGTGCAAATCAACCCAGGGTTTGGTTTTGTTTTTTTTTTTTTCTCTCGCTTTCTACAGGAAGGGCTCTAAATTCTCACATGTTCAGGTTTGTGGGGGAGACATGGGCATTTTCCTTTGGGCGACACTATTCAGAGCTCCTTGGTGCAAAACACTCTGGCATGCTTCGCTGCTAATTGTGCAGTCCTTCTTCAGGCAAAATTCCTGTTCTCTCCAGCGGGCATTTTGCCCAAGTAAGGAAACAGGCCCCATTTTACAACAGTCTGTATAAACGAGCGTCTTCCAGCGCTAAGCTTTTTCAAATAGTCCATTGGCTATGAACGGACATACGTGGATCTATATGGCTGAAGGATATTAACTGGCAGATTTTATGTAATTAAAATGTAAAATACCAACATTACATACAGTTAAGAAAAACTATCCCTTGATTTATGAGTCTTTGCTGATATATTGAACAGTATGGCCATTTTATGATATATATCTGTAGTAATTATATATTACAAGGTTGTATAGCTTTTTGAAACAGCAAAATGTAAAATGTATATTTAAAGCCTTTGGTCATCTATTGGGAGCGATGTTAATTATGATTTGTGAATTATTTTCTGCATGAAATCACAATCTTTACAATAACAATATATAGATTATGAACTTCTCAGAAAGCCTAATGCCTGTGGGTGATATTTTGGTTGTTTAAGTACTGTCATTCTGGCAGAGCATTAATTTAGATTTTCATGCTCTAGTCAGCACCTTGGATGTCCTTAGAGTTTTACACTTGGATTAAAAATACATTGAATTCATCAAGCATATTGTTAGTAAAATGAACTTGGGACTTCCCTGTTGCAAACCCAGTTTTATGATTTTCTGACTCTAAATGAACTAAGAGAAAACCAGAAATGTTTGCAATTTTGCAGTATAAACCTTTCCTCCCTACCCTTGTGCAGCTTTGAATCTCTGAAATAAGCTGTGTGTAAATAGCTGTTGGACTGGTTTCAATATTGAAAATTGATCCCATTCCTTCTCCAAATATGTCAATAGCAAGACCACCACTTCCTGGAAATCATTAAGCAGAGCAGATCAGATATGCAGCTGGTTCAATCCCAGAGATGGATATTTGAAACATTTCTAAATGAATCTACAGAAAGTTCAAAGCTCACATACCCAAGTACTGTCACACACACAAAAATCCTAGCTACAAGGCAGGAAAGATCAGGATGCAAGAGAAATAAGGAGAATTTGCACCAAAGTACATTATATTGTGGTACAAAAGAAATAAATCATATGTGTATGAAAATCATAAGCTTTAAGCTTTGGAGAGAGTTGTGCAATTGACAATCAAATGGAGCTTAAAGGAAATTACGAGGTTTTACACTAAAGTCCTGAAATAAAGAAAGTAATATTTTACAGCAAAAAATTGCAAATGTCAAGATTAAATCATAAGACTTTGCACCATTGAGCTACTAGCTAGCTCTATAGCTTCTTCAGTTCTTAACACAGGGAAAGACCAACTTTCATGGTCAATAAAACTTAAGAACTTTAGAAATACATTTAGAGATATAAATCACATATTTGTGACTTTTCCTCCTTCAATAGCTAATTATGGAAAAAAAATGATTGAATACATGAATTCCTTGGCTGCTAACCAATTCTTGCAATTGTTTTTAGGCTCATTTTTAATCACTTTTGTTTGTTCCAAGAAAATGATGCTAATTTCTCAGCTTAAAAGAAGGGGGCTACTGTAAATGATCAGCACAGGATTTTTTTGCCTGTCTTACCTCCAAAGAATTTATCAGCAGATCTTGAGTAGAAATACCTTGGAACAAGCAAGCCAACCAGATTCAGAAGTGGAAAAACCAGAGCTCAGATGCCCAAACTGCTTCCTCCAGTCCAAAGCTGGACAGGTGGCGACCCAGATTGAATCAGTTGTTGTGGGAATGATTTGATTCACAAACAGGGTTATAAAATTTTATATGGAGATGCCAGTGAAAGTCACAAGATCATAGAGCAAAAGACCTTATTCACATAAATTACCTGAATGGCTATGAAGTATAAAGGAAATAAATTGAACAATATTGCCCATGCTTAGTTTACGGACATATGGTATGTAGCTTCACATGATATACATACTAACAACAGGCATATTTGTGAACCCCATATAAGAATGGGGATACATACCTCCTTTAATAATTCAAAGAATAAAACAGTTGCTTGTTCTGGGGCATTTGAATTCACACATATGGATTACGTATTTTACTACATAAGGAAGGGTTTCTGAGCTCAGATGCTTGTCCTTCTTTCCTCACACAGTATCAGCTGGTCTAATAAAATATATTACCTTTCCTTACAAGCCTTGCTTCTCATTACAGATAGTGTCACACACACACACTGGGCATCTTCATAAGGAATTAATTTTCGGGAGTCTGGGGGCATTCAAAGGAGGACATGGGTTTCAGGAGGGGGAGCCTCTGCCGATACCTGCCAGTACAACACACACGGTTCACACTAGGCACAGAAATGAATCCTTTTTTTTTTGTTTTTTTTTTCTTTTTTACAGCTAGCTCCACACCTGTACCGTATGTAAATACATACAACACATACAACGGCGAAATATTTCCAGCCCTGTCTACCCAGCTGATGCATTGATCTCAGCGGATTCTGAGATATAAACTTCAATTTGGCCCCCAGTCACTTAGTGGACACTGCCACCAGCAGCTCTGACACCAGGTTATTTGTTGTTGCTGTTTGCTGTCCCTGTTTGCACATTAATCCAGTGACAATTAGGTGTCAGCGAGCGTTGTTTCTGCTCGCTGATAGCCTTGGGCTCTGCGCTTGAAGCCCTAATCAGGAGTGTAAACTCTGCTATATTTCAATTTGGAGAAGCGCTCTTCCGCTAAGAGGCCCCTGGCACTGCGATAAATAAAACGCCTATTTACTCTATTGCCACACTTAGACATCTAATGCACTTACTACCAGCCCCCTAATCATGGCCCACAGTTAAATCCGCCTATAAATCACTCCATTCTCATCCTGCAGATTAGCGAGGCCATTTTCCCCAAACCCCACAATGAGCACTGTTTCCTTTTCTTGTTAGTCAAAAGCGAGATGATTTTTATTAGGTTAAAGACGAGCTCACAGATGGTAAATCGTGCGGAGGGAAATGAGATGGAGAGTCCCGTGGCCCAGTGGGGGCGGCAGGTGGGACGGGTTGTTGGGGGGGTGGTGGGGGTGCATGGACCCCAGTAGGTCCCGCTGGCAGTGCATCATCCCATGGCACTGGACCTGGACAACGTTTCTCCGCACGTTGCACAAAATGGCAGCGGCCCCACAGGTGTGACGAATGTGTCTGGCCTCAGCTGCCAGCAGCGCAAGCTGAGGGGAAAGGGGGGTGAGGGTGGGAGATCTTCCCATTTTGTACCCGCTGCTGGGTGGGTTTCTCCAAGGAAGCCTCTGGATGTGCAAAAATGAGGCTGGCACAGAGTGAGGTCTGGAGAAATACCCACGTACCATCCACAGAGTCCCATCAGGAACAGCCCGGCTTTATGCTCGCAGCACTGCTACGCATGGTGGGAGCAAAGACACACCAATGCAGAGCGTTTCAAACAAGCACACTGCAGTTTGGATCTGCTTAAAAATAGGACCCTCTCTCAAACCTTCTTTATATACCTTTGGATAAGTAGCACTACCTTGTATACAGCTGTTTTAGCAGAGCCAGGCATGTAATGTAATTGTAATGAACAACAGGACACATTTTGCATTTTTATTCTCAGTGGCTGGAAAGGAAGAGATTCTGACTTTTTTAATATAAGTTCATTATTCTCAGCCATTCACTGGATAATTTCTGTGAACAATTCCCCGTCTTATTCAGGTGAAGTTTGTTGCAAGTATCCGATATTTTAAATTCTACCTGGGTTAATTGGTTGCGTAGGTCACGCGTTTGTCTGCATATCCTTGATTGAAGGAGCACAGTGCTGAGATATCAGATTTCCTGTGCAATAACTATAATGAATTCAAAATTCATTATCCATAAATATTCTGCAACATTTGCTTAAAATTTTGGCACAAGCTCCTGCCAGCAGATCCCTGTATTAGGAAGGCCACAGAAAGCAAGCACAAAAGAGAAGCAAAGCACAGCCTGACCAAAAGCCTTTAAGTGATTCAAAGAAATCATCGGGGGATCTTTTTATTTTTACAGTACTAGTCTGTTACCCTTGATATGTGGCAGAATCGCCTTCCATTTCTTGGTAGGGAAGCTTTCATGTCACATATGTAAGAGCCAGCCACAGGGATGTCAGAGATTTACATCACCCATGGAACACGATTTCCATCATACGTGAACATGCACCCATATGGGACATTGAAGGGAAAGTGGCATCTGTCATCGTGGTGTCATGGGAGGCCCACACCACTGTGGCCTCTGCAAATGTGGCCCTCTGCCACCCAGTCCCTGCTGCATCCCCACAGCCGCTGGGGTAGGCTGCAGCCCCTTTTCTCAGCCTCCTCTCCCTACTCCTTACTTTTCAGGCTCTAAATGGGGTGGATTGGAGTGAAGAGCTCCCCATAATCTCTGTTTAACCATTTCCATATGACAACTGCTTTGGATCCCTGCAGCCCGATGAAAAGGCCAGAAGCCCTGGCTCTGCTGGGGGGGTGTCCCTGGGGAAACATATGTAAACAAAGACCAGCTCTGTAGCCTTTTGCACCTCACTCTCTTTTCCCATTCTTGCTTGGATCTCAGGTGGAATTAAAGGGATTAAAGCTGAGCGTAAATGAGGCGAGTGTGTAAAATGACTCCTTTCTGAACCAAACGGCATGTTCCGTGCTGAGGAAATGAGATGCCCATTTAAATCTCATCCATCCACCGCCTGTGGCCACCACCATGTACCTGCCTACTTAGCCCAAGGGTTAATTAATTGAGGCTTCAATGCACTATTGCAAGAGCATTATTGCATTTGATACTCTACATCTGTGATTTAAAACTCTTTCAGTCCCTTGTCAGCAAGGGAGGGTTTTAACTAGGAAATTAGCATTCAGATAAGGGTACGCTCTATTTGCTTCTGAAAGGAAGGAAATATTAAGGATGCTGGTGCACAAACCAAGCTGTAATATCCTGTCCCATCCTAGAAAGGGCTCTTGGGCCCTGCCTCCCAAGGGGACACTCCGTACAAGGGGAATGGGACATAGAAAAAGGAATTGCAATCTTCAGTGGAAATGCCGTATAGTAGAAACCAGACAACCAAATGTGTTTTATTTTTCAGAAACTTGTTTTTATTCCTTGATAATTATAGGTTTTCTGTCTTGACACCTGGCTCACTTTAAATACCTGATCACCCAGCCGGCTTATTTCCATACTATATTTCAGGCTTCTCGTGGATTTCAAACATTAATATTACTCCCCGTCTAGTTATGAAGATGTTAATAATCACTTTTATTTTCTCTAGATAAGCAGAAAAACAATCATTCCTTACATTCACATAATGTCCTTGCATTACACTCAATGGCACGTGTGTGTAATCCCCAGTCGCTGAAATGAAACACACATTTTCCAGCAATAAAACACAATAGTTTGGGATATGAAGTGACAAAGGAAGTATCCAACTGAAACAGCAGGAAGAATTAAAGGTAGAAAGAATGCAGTTTCCCCAACCTTGAGTCTAGCTACCAAACCTCAAAACTGTGAGAAAAGTGGAAGCCACGCATGAGCTATGCTGATTCAGACAGTGGGTGACCTTGATGGAAATTTCACCTTGTAAGAGGACTGCTTAGTTCATGAGGAGCTTCATTCCTGCCTGCCTCAGAAAGGGCCACTTGGATGAGAAGGGAATTCCAGAATGAGTCCCTGATGGGGGATTTATCTAGAACCACACTAAAATCACTGCATGCTCTTGCTCTGCCTTTCCAGTACAGAGCTAAAAACCTAGGACTGGGTTTGGCCAAGTAGGAGGCCTGCAGTGGGATGGACAGCCACAACCACCTACTCCAGGGGATGGTCCATATGGCATCGTGCCTTGGACAGTTGGATTTACTCACGTGGCTCAGCAGGACATCCCACCAAATAACCGCTACTACCATTTGCTGGTGTTGCAAACATCTGTCTGCTTTGAAGAGTGCATGCCCTCTCCATGTCATGTCATTTAGTTGGAAATGCAAAGTACAACTGTGTCGTCCTCCTCCATCTTCTTTGGGGCACCAGTGTGGCCAGACACAGTTTCGTCCATCTGTACCAGCCGTCACTGGAGCAGAGCGACCCTGGGATGAAGTGCAGTGGCTGTGTGTCCGAGCACAGCAACAGTTGCACAGCCCCTAAAACAGGAAGTACAGATTAACTTGTCCAGTTGAAACTACAGAGGGAATTTAGGAAGACAGAATGCAATCAGCCAGGACACTGAGGTTAACACAGTTAATCTTGTGGAAAGTGCAATGGGACCTTTAATAACTGCAACTGGTCAAGGCCTCAGTTTTATGTCTCATCCCAAAGATGGCACTTCCCGGGGTGAGCGGTGGGGCTGTCGTGGCTGGAGGAGAGGAACAGTGCCACCTACCGCAACACTGTCACCTCTCCCAACACCTGGGATCACCTGGAAGGTGCCACTAGCATCCTGGATCGTTTGAAAAATCAGAGTGCTAGTTTTTTTCCTGGTTTTCATTTATAGATGGTTCATTCTTCCTCAGAACCCTTCCTGTCTGCTAGTTATGATGTCTGACCTTGGCAAGCAGAGTTGTTATTCTGGGGATGGCCAAGCACTGTCTCTGAGGGCTAATTCATTATCCCGCTGGGCATGGGGATGGGGACAACCAGCACTCTTTTTGCCCAAGTCATGTCACTTTTGTTTGAGCTTCTTGACAGACAGCTCTTGAGTACTTTGCAGGGCTAATTGTCATTAGCTTAAGAAGCTTGTTAGATGTTTGCACAAAGGTTTTTATCCTTTTAACTATTAATCTTTGAACTACAGAGCTTAATAAGGCACTATGAACTCCACCGTGGTATTTTAACAATACATCGAGATTGCTATATGCAGTTCAGGTTTATGAACAATGACCCAGGACTTTATTTAACAGGAGGCAATCTATCCACTGTAAATCAAATATCTCTAAGGCAGCCTCAGAACAGTGGTGGGCATAAATCAATGTGTTGTCAAGTAGGCCATATCTAGTCTTAAAGACATATGTCTGTTCTGTATCTTTCTTTGGTCCATGGGGCATTCATTCTGTTTTACTACAAGGAACATTTCATGAGCCTGAGACCCTTACAGTAATCATTGTATTCCTGGAATAGCTCTTCAAAGTAGGACTACCTTTAAGTTCTGTAAATATATGCATATTTTCTGGTAGCCTCTGGTCATTAGCAGCAGTGCAGAAGGTAAATACATAAAAGCTTAAATGTGAGGAATACTGCAGAAGGCTTAAAACCAACAGGAACATTGTGTATTCACTCCCCTCTGATGCCGAGAATACACCAGCTCCTGTGGGTGCACCACATGTTTATTGCAGAGGTTAAAAAGAAGACATCATGCTTGAAAAACAGAGGTGTGTTTTAAAAAACGACAAGCTAAGGCCTGGTCCCACAAGGGCTTAAGTACGCTCTCAATTTCAAATGAAAAAGAGAGAAAATTGAGGTAGATCAGCGTACTGTACAATTGGGTCCTTAGATAGGGTGTAATTAACAGAGAAGAAACTGATGGGGGTTATCCAATGAAGATCCACATTTTGGGGCTTTGTCAAGCATGGGGCACAGTGGAAAGTGTCTAATACTCCAGAGATGAAACGATTTCATGAGAGCCACACCCCCAAAGTTGCCTTTTTAGCAAGTGTAATAGGACTTTTTCAGTTTCATAAAGTATCTTGATAACTGGAAAGTGCCAGTTAATGGTACAATGTTCCAACTATGAATTTTACAAAGATTAATCTACCCCTTTAGGATCCAAAGGAGCCAATCAAAGGCCGCCCAGTCTTCAATGTTTTACAGTCTCTGTGGGCACAAAGCTCAGCTGAAACTACCATTCAACATCCTAAACTGTCATCTTCATCTTCTTCTAGCATAAAAATACATATTTTCCCCCATAATAAAGATTTTTTATAATAGCAATAAAGTAACTCTAGAGAACATGGTTGTCTTGAGATAGCTTAACTGTGTGTGGTACCTCATAACGCCCTGGGGACCCAGCCACCTCATAATAATCTCTTTCTTTACCATACCTTGCTTAATTAAGGAGTGAAGCCAAAAGGTCAATGCAGGATAAAAACGTAAATCTCAAAGTTTTCATCGAGACCCTAACTCCGTATCATAAAACACATATAGTGTGCTCATCACAAAGCTTACTACATTAGCGGGTAGAAAGTGGAATATGCTTTATGTGCTCGAAATTTTAGTGTTTTAGTGAGATAACAAATAAAAGCTTTAGCTCCTTATGTATAAAATTATGTCTTTCTCCCCCAAAGCATAATTACTGTTATTAATTTTTTCTCTACGTAAGGAATCTTCTTTAGCCTTGTTCATCCCTTTTATAAATATGATATATGTGATAAATACCACAGTTTTAGAGTGTTTAGGTGGACCTAACATTTCTTTTATTTTGACTACATATACTGAATACTGTGTGTGCTACTCTAGAGAGAGAGACAATATGGTATTACAGTCTTCTCATTGTTATTCCAGGTCTCCAATGAAAGCAAACATAATTTTAATTCCAAATCTTATTACTACATTGGAATATTGATGTCATAATGGGCAACATGTTTTGGCAGCTGTTTATGTTGTTGGTTCCTCAATCATTTGCTGTGCTGCTTTCCAATTGCTGCCTGATGTTAAAAATACACCTGCGTTCAAACTAGATGTTTCTGACACAGTTAGATATACATTTAAACTCAAATCTCAGCTCCTAACTTGTTTTTATCATAAGTGATGGTTGCAGACCAATAAATATTTATTTAGCTTTGAGTAACGGAGCATTCTGGTTTCATTCATGGCTTCAATAATCAGTCTAACAGTGTGATTCTGTTAGGAAACCAATTATGTGTTTTCCCCATTCTCTGATTCTAGGTAAATAAGTGGACAAGACGTGTGTTGTTCTGACTGACATTTGATCAGTTGATCTGGATTTAGATCAGATGGACAATATAAGAAATACAATGATTTTTCCCCTCAGTAGAAATAAGGCTCTTAATCTCCTTCTCCTTTAGAATAACAACAGTATTCTAAAAAAGCTTATTTACTCTCACAACACGTGTACATGCTTTTTTGGCTGGATATTCAATTGTGAAACATCTGTTATTTGTATTTTTCTATGGAATCATTGCTATCAGTGACGCACAAATCTGTACCAGGACCCAGAAGACTTTTCATTAGGCACTATATTGAAGTATGTACAACTGTAGCTGTTTCACGGATTGGCTCTAAAATAAGAGAATGTACTTTCCCTTTTGGTTCAGTTCCCTTTTAGGGACTAAACAGCTACCTTTACTGTTTTTATATAGGTTTTCCTGACAGCCAAAGTTAAGTGAATGTAGCACTCTGGCTGGATGTTTATATGCTTGTTTCATCTATTATTCAGATACATCACTTATATAATGCTTTCCATAACAAGTTGTGGTTGAGATGTTTGTACACCACTTCTGTAAAATCAGTCAAAGTCAAAGATAATAAGGAGGCTAAAGGGATAGAGAACTGATTTTTATTTACTTATTATTAAATCTTTCTTTCCTGTTTGGCCTGCAGTAGATTACCTGCTGGACACTCCAAGGTTGGAAGATTTGCCTTCCGCAGTTGTTAGTGTTGATATCACTGTAAGAATTGCTACAAGGTCCATAAAGTTCAGAGCATCTCCCCTCTATGTGAGGTGCTGCTGAGATACCCAGGAGGACTTTATAGGTTATGAGGTTACCAGGTGTGCTCAAGCAAGTGCAAATTGATTCCAAGTTTCAGGTAGATATAACACTTTCTAGCATTGTCAAATCCATCTTTTTGAGATACAGATTGTATACAAAGCAACGAAAAATATTCCAGTGAGCATCAGAATAGGCAGTTCAAGAATCTACTCCCCAAATGTTAGCTGCCTTGCCATTACCAGTCTGAAAGTTCCTTCAATTAAAAATTTTTAGATCCTTCATGATCAAATTCCTATTTGTATTCACAAGCAGAGCAGACTGCAATCACATAAGCACCCTTAATGGGCCTCAGCTCTGAACCAAAGCAGGCCACATTCTGTTCAGTCACCTCATCTCCATGGTCATTCAGTCTCTTCTCTAAGTTGCTATGCAGTGTAATAATTGTTCCATAGAGAGTGGACAATTTCTCCACTGGAAACTGAAACAATAATTCAAATGTTTTGGAAGAGGCCACCAAGCCTCTTTATCAGCTGCAGGGTTGGTAGCAACAGAGAAGGCTAGCAGCTCCCTGCTAGAAGGCTGGGAACTCCCCCAACTCTTTAGACCTCTCCATTCAACCCACAGAGGATTTCAGCCTTTGTCTGCAGCTTTAACATTAAAAGAAATTTTAAAACTGTAAATTGTGTACCCTCTGCTCTGCTGGCTGTGTATTATGATATGCTGACAAGGAGAAATAGTCTAGCAATGCTAGGAAGAGGTTAAGAAAGATGTCAATAATTAAAGCAAGCAGGTAGAAGACAGCTGAAAAGGAGAATTCCTTCTGTTCCCCAAACAGTAAAAGACAATAATGGTGCTGGAAAAATAAATCGTCTAAAAATTTATCAAAAAAACCCTCAAGCTACTTCAAACACACACATGCAGAACCACATATATTTCTTGAAAGAATCTTTAAAAATGGTGTTAACATCCCCCTGGATTTCAGTTTAGAGCAAACCATTCCAGAAGTTGACAAGACATTAGCCCACAAAATTATTTTCCTGTCATTTTGTACTCATGTCTTGTTTCAGAAAGACCAAAATCAACCAATAGAATTGTAAAGCGGAGAAGAAGCAAATGAAAGAAAACCCTGCACCAACACCAACATCCGTCCTCCCAGACTCTGTTTTCAAGTGTTAAAAAAATTATTTTTGTTATGCCTTCTAAGCAGGTCAAAACGTAACAGCGAGATCAAAATGTAACAGAGGTTATTATTTGTGCATTTTTGCTTACTTATAAAAGATCAAGAAGGCCTGAAGCATTAGGACCCATTAGTGTGGTACTAGCAGGGTTATGACAGCACTTCCTCTAATGGCAGATTTCACTTTTTTGATACCTGTTGAGGTGATGGTCCATCTGTGCCTGAAGTTTGCCATACTGGCCCTCAAGAAAAGCAAAGCACAGCAAAACTTGAACTCCAAACAATTCTAATGGTTCAGCGCATCTCCAAATGAGACAACACACTGGCACAGTTGTATTTGTTCCCTCCTTTTCAAGGGATCCACCTTTGAAATCAAACCATTATCTTCACAACCCAAAGTACAAAGCCTATCAGTTACTGTATGGTGGCAGGTCATATTCCTAACTCCAGTCAACAGTGGCTTGTTAAACATTGTTTCCCAGAAGTTAATTACTCAGATGTGGTTGAGAAATTAGGATTCCAGTTGCATTTCATGGGCAGTGGGAACAGTGTCTCTTGGCTAATTAAAAACCTTTTTTGTAATGCAGAGCACAAGAAACAAACAGGCCTCTGATTTGATTTGAAGGCCACTGATTTCTTGTGTGAGGATCTGATAGGGAGTTGTCGTATGTTTAGTAGCATATTCATCAGGTACAGGAGATGAATTTGCGTAAAACTTGCTTAAATTAAATGTGTGCACTCTGGGGTAGCTATGTGCTTGAGAACAAAGAGCTGAAAGAAAGTGAAAATATCCTATTAAATCCCATTTAAGAACTGCTTTAGCATTTGTGAAGTGTAGGGCCTCATTAAAGCCGCCATTCCTGGAATCCAGGCAAAACACTTTGCACAATTCAATTGTTGTTTCTACAACTAATTATTTTTATTTTCTAATAAATGCCCTGTGCCATGAGCAAAGAGCAGATTTTTTCCCCCCCTTTCATTTAGCACAGCTTCAAACGCTTACAATAAAGGTGAGTGCATTTTACTGCTCTTTGGCTTCAGCTAATTTTGTTCTATAACAAAATCAATTAGACTGGTGTAGTCCCAATTTTTTTCCCCTCATTTCCAGCTGCTGAATTTGAATCTCTCTCAAAAGTACTTTCTCCCTTAGCCACAATATTTTTTTTAATGTCATAATAAATAGATTGTTGTTTGGTTTAAATAGAAGAGATGAGAAAGCAACCAAACAGGCAGCTTCAGAACAAAAATTGGAACATGAAGAGACACTTCAAGCTTTTGCTTTTCTACTGATGAGGCATTCCCTATTTATGAAAAATAAATTAATTCCCTGCTTACGTTTGCTGTTTTCCTAGTTATACGTATTTTCACCATTAATTAATGGAGAGATGAGAGACTGCAGCACAACAAGCCCTAAGCAATATGAATGGATGCTTGGGCTGACTGAATAGCTTTTCTCCTTCAAGCATTGTTTTAGGTGGTGGCTGCATCAAGGAAAAGACTCTTTCTCCCTTTTTGTGATGCATCCTGAGCAGACGCTAGAGACCTGGCCATGCATCTGAATAAAGGGTAGGAATCTTATCAACACGCAAATCATTAGCAGTGCAAATAATATAATGTTCTGTATGGAAAAAGATAACAAATCCTCTTTTTGCTTATTTTAATGCAAAAAAAAATAATCTATGGAGACTGTGGGAGAGAGGCAAGCCCTTTCTAGCTATCCAGCTCCAATGTGTGTTTACTGCAAATGGTTATGCTTGAGTACTGGAGTGGATTACAAACTGTCTTGAAAGTCCTCCTCTGTAGGGCTTTTGTCTATTTTAGATGTTCATTGCTTTTTAGAAACAGGTGCTGAGACCTTGTCATATGCTAAAATTGCAGGGGTCAGAGAGGCAGCAACTAGCCTTTTACCATCCATGTGCATCTTGCATACTAGTTACTCGTTATAGTATTAAACTATATTTTTGGTAGATAACAAGCAAACTTCACCCCTCTGGTTATGATCTGGCTAAAAGGAGTAAGAAGCTACAGCATCTTCAGATTTTCCAAGAAAACAAGTGCAATAACTGGTGAGGGGAAAATCCTGCATACTGCTATACTTCATGCTCTCCATGCTAAAAACTTGTCAGGTTTTAAACATCGGTCCACATGATGAGGCCTAAAGCAAAACTGAGACCTTTAAGAATGACAGCAGTATGTCTCAAAACCTAATATTAATAATATAAAGAATATATTCAAATAGAACAAAGGGAGTTGCAAACCGCTAGAGAAAGTTCCTTAAAAATGTGAGACTACTTTGATCCGCACAAGCTTGTCACGGAGCTGTGTAATAAAGCTAAGTCATGTGAATTTGTAGTTAAAAGATGAACCAATTAGAGACTGAATAATTTGTGATATAACTGATAACAGGTCAAAGCAAGGTTATTGCACGAAATGGACTTGACTTTGCAAAGAACATTGGATATTTGCAGGGCTAGTGAAAACTGCTTCTCAAATTAAAGTGTTAGTAAGCAGTGGAAGAACAGAAGTGCATCTCATAAAAAATAAATATCAGGGCATACAGTCAGAACAGTAGACTACAGAAAGACAGTGGAACAAAAATAATATAATGAGGAGTGCAATATTACATATACGATCTGAAAGAAACCATATGTTTAGTTTGCATTCAAATGTGGACTTTTAAATAAAGGAAAATGTTTTCATACGCCTTTAGTATTTAAATAACACAAAACAACCCAGTAGAAATGGGCCAAAATTATGGCTTGATTATTCACAAAACATTCAAAGCAGTCAACGATAAGAGACAGAAAGTCATACTAAATCACTTGCAGCACAACAAGAGCAATCTCTCCTGATAGGCTTCCAGAAACATAGTCCTCCCTGTGACAAGACAAAATTAAAGCCTGTGTGGTTTTCTTTGCTTGTTTTTTATAAGAAGTGAGCAAAGCAGCTCAAAAAATTACATAGATGAAGTGATGGGTGAGTCAAAGCTTTCCCTGTCCCAAAGCAGCTCTCTGGATGTGTCTGTCCTGAGAAATGTGTGTCCATAACAAAGAATCTCCACCTTCTTATAGAACTGATTTTCCACACACATGGAGAAAAAAACCCCACCACACTTCCCCCTGCCTGTACATTTTACACACAGTTCAGGACACAAACCCTACTCTCCATGAGATGACACAAGGGGGGTATAATGTAAAAGGACCCTGTATCACATGCGTAAGGCATGATACTTTTTATTTAACATTCCACAAATGTACTATCAAAACCTAATACATATATTCAAATATGTCAAAGTACACAACATATTGGCTGTAAATACAAATGGAGACCCCTTCCTTTCCCACAGCTAGGGCTGTGTCATATGAGAAACCCAAAGGGCTGTAAATACACTACAGAGGTCTAAATAGCACACACTTTTTCCTTTAAAAATAAAAGCAGTGAAGGCATTTAATTTCTGATTTATATTTATTTAGTGACAACTTTGACAATTTTTCCCACACTTTTGAGCCATTGGTCCTAGAGCTGCCTATTTGCTTTGCCATATTTGGGTACTGTGCCATCATGATATCACCTTGGTCTGTTTGGCTCTCCAATACCTGTACTAGCATAAATGCAGCCAAAAGAACAGTTATTTCACATGGGAGAAAGTCAAGAAAATACACAAATCTACAGTTGGTGCGCAGGTGCATAAGAAAAAACAAGAGCTTTTCAGCCAAATTTTACTGGGTTTGCATGGAAAGGTTTTGGTAGCAGGGGGGCTACAGGGGTGGCTTCCGTGAGAAGGTACCAGGAGCTTCCACCATGTCCAACAGAGCCAGTTCTAGCTGGCTCCATGATGGACCTGCCACTTGCCAAGACTGAGCCTACCAGCAACAGCAGTAGCGCCTCTGTGATAACATATTTAAGAAGGGAAAAATACTGCTGCACAACAGCAGCTGGGAGAGAGGAATGGAACATGAGAGAGAAACAACTCTGCAGACACCAAGGTCAGTGATGAAGGGAAGGAGATGCTCCAGGCACCAGAGCAGAGATTCTACTGCAGCCTGTGGTGAAGACCATGGTGAGGTAGGCTGGGCCCTGCAACCCATGGAGGTTAACGGTGGAGCAGATATTCACCTGCAGCCCATGGAGGACCCAACACCGGAGCAGGTGAATGTGCCCAAAGGAGGCTGTGACCCCATGAACAGCCCATGTTGGAGCAGGCTCCGGGCAGGACCTGTGGCCCCATGGAATGAGGAGCCCACGCTGTAGCAGTTTTACCAGCAGGACTTGTGACCCCATGGGGGACCCACACTAGAGCAGTCTGTTCCTGAAGGACTGCACCCCATGGAAAGGATCCATGTGGGAGAAGTTCGTGAAGAACTGTAGCCTGTGGGAAGGACCCACATGGGAGGAGTTTGTGGAGGACTGTGTCCCGCGGGGGGGACCCCACACTGGAGCAGGGGAAGAGCATGAGGAGCAAGAAGCGGCAAAGACAATGTGTGATGAACTGACCACAACCCTCATTCCTTGTCCACCTGCACTGCTGGGGGAAGAGGAGGTAGAGAAAATCGGGAGTGAAGTTGAGCCCAGTAAGACAGGAGGGGTGTGAGGAAGGTGTTTTTAAGATCTGGGTTTATTTCTCATTATACTACTCTGATTTGATTGATAATAAATAAAACTAATTTTCCCCAAGTAGGGTCTGTTTTGCCCGTGATGGTAATTGGTGAGTGATCTCCCTGTCCTTATCTCGACCTACGAGCCTTTCATTATATTTTCTCTCCCCTGTCCAGCTGAGGAGGGAAGTAATAGAGTGGCTTTGGTGGGCACCTGGCATCCAGCCAAGGTCAACCCACCACATAAACCCACTAACTGCAGCTGCAATGAAGCACCAAGTAGGAAGCACCATACAGCAACTTTCACTTCAAAGCATGTGCAGAGAAAAAAGAACATCTTTTCAATAACACAACTATGCTGTCCCCTTAGGAGGTGAATCCAGATACTGCAGCACCCTACCAGCCACACCAGTGCTCACTATGGTTTTTACATTCAGATACTGCTAAGCACCACAATTGCAGTGAGAAGACTGCTGGAAGCATTGCACTGGCAACAGCTTTTCTCTTTCCCTTGTGCTCTGCAGCTCAGTCAGAGGAGTTGCCTTCAGAAGCTGGGCAGTGAACTGAGACTTCCTTGAAAACTCTGATTACAGCTATTAGAACTCCAGAAGGAAAAAATGGTAAGAGAAGATGGATGAATGTGCTCCACACATTATGAAAATTGAGGGCAAGCATGAAGTCTTGGAGGAAAATATACAATAAAAAACCAACCACATTAAAGGAACACTGGAAATTCAGCCCCCAAATTTGTGCATGATTAAAAGAAGTGCTTTGAAAAAGTTAACATAAAAGATAATGTCTACCTAACTCCTTAAAAAGAACAGATTTTTACTTATCATTTGCTTCAAACATACCAAATCTGATGCTTGCTAAACAAATTGCAACTTTTTGAGTGGAAAGATGCACAGAAAACCTGAAGCAATCAGAATAGATACCGAGCTATAAAGAACTGCTTTGCCAATAGGGCCCTGAGAAATGAAACTAGCACCAAGATTTTAAGAAAGATATGATAAAATGTAGCAACAGTGAAATTTGTATTTGTTGAGAAAATTAGTAGTAGAGACTGTGTTATGCTACTGCCTAATTGTTCATTACAAAATTTTTACACGTCCCAAGAAGCATGTAGTTGTGGCCAGCAAAATAGGTAGATACTGTTCTACAGAAATCCACCACAGAATTGCTTTGTTCTTCTGAAAAGGCAAGAGCTGACAGCACTTAGTGGTATAAAAATCAGTTGCTGGTGGCTACCACCAAGTAGCAACTATCTGAGTACTGGAAAGTAGGTAATCTTAATTCAAAATATATGCAACTCCACATTTTCATAATTGTGTGTTTGACCACTTCACAGACCAGAGAAAGAGAAAGGCAGAAACTTGGCCAGAAGATGGGAGCATGGAAAAGAGGAAAGCAGAAAGCAACTGAGCAAAAACTTTTTTTATTCCCTTGTGACATTGTTCGAGTACATAAACCTAAGCAAGGAGTACGTAGGATGAAAAGTTCTTAAATAGATTTTAAATATTCCTTACACATTCACAGGAAATAAAAAAGACTGGAAATCATCTCATCTGTGTCCTAAAGCCGGATCAGCTGTACTGTAAGACATTTCTGACAGATTATTTGCTTAACTTGTAATGATTTCTAGTTCTGGAGCCTCCACAACCTCTCCAGCCAGCCTGCTGGGTGGCTGCACTGTCCCTAGTGTCAGATAGCTTTCCTGTGCTTAAACCAAGCCTTGCTGCATTACTTCTCATCCATCACCCATCCTATCCTATCCATCTATTCCTTCATCTTCCCAAGGGTCTTCTAGGTATTGCAACAACAGTTTGCATGTTACCTAAGGTCTCTTATATTATCCTCTGTGTAGGAATGATATAGCCTCTCTATCATTAAGCTGGACCTTTGTTATACTATATACGCAGGGAAGGTGATATCTTCCCTGGAGAGTAGAGCATACAAGCCTGGTAAGTTAAAATACTGCATGCTGACTGTGAAACTGTCCTCTTGCTCACGGTGTGCTGTTGTATGCGCACTTGTGCATGCAGTCAGGTCTGCTCCCTAGATGATAAATAAGGAACTATTCTTTAGCTATCACCCACAAAATTTCTCAATTGCGTAGCCAAAGAGGAAATCTACCCTTGAGCTGGTTCAACCCCAAAGAAAATAAATTATTGACTGCTTCTCATCTCCACTGAATTCATATGAGGGATAAGCAGTAAACTACAACATGGACAGCTCTGTGACAAGTCAAGGTGATGCAAATGGAGCAGCCATGGAGTCTGCTTGAGATTCCTGACCAAGCTTGCAGTGAGATGACTTTCCCTACCTGCAAGCCTTTAGGTACAGATGGATGCAGACTTTCCATTTATCTCAGCTTTTAAGGTGCCCAACTGAAGATGGCCTAGGGATTTTCTTCTCAGAGGACTATGAACTGAACTGAGAAAATCAGGTGGTGTCTATAGTCTCCAGTGACATGCCATGCATTTAAGGTTACTCATTGCTTCTGAAAACGTACCCCATAAACTTTTTCTACAGAAATGTCTGTTCATTTGTCAGTTCTTTCTCCTGATGCCATGTTAGTACATATCTGTCACATCTCCCAAATTACTTTTAAAAGGATGTGGGCTTAGTTTTAAAAGCAGAACAGCAGCTGATCCCTCCAGATTAGGATTTACTATTTTTCTTAACTTCTCCTTGTTTTCCCTGATACGTACATGGTGCAAGATGCTGGTGCAGGATGGTTACGACATAAAATACTCTTACACTGTTATTGAAGCTGATGACATTTTGGTTTCTAGGACACAATGTTTCCATATATCAGTTTCCATATATCGGGTTTGAAAATCTTCTGCTTTTTCTAGGTGAAAAAACCCTATTTTGGTTTGGATGTTACTTGTGGCTGTGATCCAGAAAGAGGGTACTTGACTTGCCATAATACCACAATCGGCTTTAATTTTAAAGTTATCAGCATACCCTTACAGCCATTTCTAGATGTATTTCTAGTGAAGAAAGACCGCCCTTTGGTTGCTTGCCAATGGAAACAATGGAAAGGTCTTTTTTTTTTATTTGAGCTGAAGGCAGCCTGATAAAATGCAGTTTCTGCAATTTGTTGAATTATTAAACTATGCAGAAATTATTAATCATTCTAAACATGAGAAATAACTCATGGTTTCTTCTCTTGGTCTCACTCAACTTCAACTGCCCTCTTTGAATTAATCCCCAAAGACAATTATTATTTATATTACAGCAACACCTAGAGGCTCCTACGGAAATCAGAGCGCTATTGCACAAACTACTGTACACACCCACAGGAAGGCACGATCCTGCCTTATATTTTGTAGTCCAAATTGGTCAGGAAGAGAAAGACGAGCAGAGGGAGCTGTAGGAGCCAAGGCAAGAGGATGCACTCACGCTCACATAGGTCATAGTGCTGGGACAGACCTTTGGCACCTAAATGTGAATCCAACCGTTTCACCATCCTGCTGTCACAGATCATAGCCAAAACCAGATGGACATCATTGCTGCACTGATGCCAGGAGCCAAGCTGCAGGAAAGAGAGAGCTGGGGCAGTCCCCACAGTCACCGGTGGAAGAAAAGCACCTATTAGGGCAAATACACCCAAGATCCAATGCTATCACATCCCAGGAAGATTTTTGAGTCCAGAGCAGTTTTTGGAAGGAGTGTGAGGAAGGACAGTAGTTTGGCAGTGGTTTTGCTTACCAAAACATATTGCAAGGGCTCTGCTTCTGCTATTTAGTCCTGTGGTATCTGTTTTGGAACTGACCAATGAAAAATCTCTGGGCTCATTTTATCCCACACCGCTTGGGGTTAAAGAGGGCTACAAAATGTAACAAGGTTTGGAAATCACCCAGCAGCGTTCATTGGTTGTTGGCTCCAGCCTTTATTAGTGGAGAGAGCTTCAGATTTGAGGCTAAATCACGGGTTGGAGAGGACAGGAGCAGACAAAAGGCAAGGGGTACCATATCTGACCTGCAAGTTGGATGTGTAACGAGAACGATTTGGAAATACTGCAAAGAGCAAACTGATCCTGGTGGTAGTGTCAATAGCCTCCCCTGTGAGCACTAATTATATTATTACGAAAACAGACTAACACAAAACTAAAGCACAGAAACATACATTTAAGATCTGGCAGGATGCCAGTGTGCTCAAGGCACATTCTTCATACCAGCTGAATTATGATACTGTGTTATTTGTTTCGCTGGTGTGCTCAGGAGTACTAATCATCAACCTGCATCCTGCCATGGTCCATGCCATAAAAATACAGAAGGCCAACACACCACCCACCCTCAAAGAGCTCACACTGCATGTGAGAGATCAGATGGGTACAGAGAGCCTAGCATGGTGTAGCCCAGCAAGATGGGTATGTCTCCAGGTATTCATGGTCCAGATATTGTCAAGGCAGAGAATTTTGAAAGAGGGTTTTGAGGGAGAACAGTGTGACTTTACTGGTGCTTCCAGTGAGATTGCCCTTAAGGAGGAATATAGATTTTTTCAGTTATTTCCTCTTCTGCCTGCAATCCTCTTACTCCATACCTACCAGGTGAAATGTTCCAAAACAAATATATTGCAATCTATTATAAAGAAACAGGTCACTCAGACAAGCATCAACAATTGCTTGGGAGCAAATAAGAACATTACAAACAATACATCAGGCCCTTGTTTGATGCTTCAAGTTTAAATAATAGCACCTTCCATTTTCTGGGTTGCAAATAGCAAGTATTTGCTAAGGATACCTTAGCAATTCACAAAACAGGGAGGAAGGGGAGAACCCCCACTTTAGTTTTGGCAGATCAGATGATGCTGAAGAACACGTTTGTGCATGTGAGGGGAGTGCAGGAGCATGGGGCCAGAGCCACATGGAGGGGATTTGTGTGCAATGGGAATAAATCTGTGAAAATGTGTAAGTGGAGCTGCAGAAGGAAATCTGCAGCCGCCTGAGCCAGGCGGTTGAATGGCAGAGAGGATGGAGGCTATTTGAATACTGATGTGGCCCTCACTTTCTTCCATTTCCATTAATGACATGCTCATCAAGGGCAAACAATGGGACCGGCTGCCTGCGCCTGTCACACTGTGTGGGTGCTGGGAATGCCAGGCTGTCATCCTGGGGCTGCATTTAGAGACCTGCACGCTAATAAGAAGTGCTCTGTGCCGTCAATGCAGACAGGTGCTTCCGAGGCTGGGACATGCTCCATTCCCTTCCCCTGAAACCCTCCTCTCCCGGCCCCCTGACAGACACCATGAAATGCACAAATTAACAGCCCCATCATGTTGGGCTGCTGCTGCCTGCGGTGAAAGCAGAAAATCAAGTTGTCACCCAGGGTGCAGTGATAAAGCCACAGCCTCATTTCTCTGTTGGTGCCCTATAATAGCAAATGCCAGACAGCTGGATGGATTGGGAGGTTTTAGATTAGGGTCCTGATGCACTTTGGCCACTGAATTAGCAGTTGCTGTTTTCATGCAGATTATTTGTGTGCAAAGCAAACATCTGGAGGAAGCAAAGGCTCCAGGGTCAGATATTCGATGCTTCTTTCCTCTAATGAAGCAGAAATAACAGAAATTATGCAGTGCCTTAGAACAAAAATCCCCCCCATCAATGAAAAAGCAAAACCCCTCCTGAATTTGCCTTTAGAGACCTTCCCAGAAAACACACAAACCTGTGTTTGCAATCATTTGCCCATGACCAACCTGAACAAGACTCTCAAATCAAGATGAGCTCATAATTTTACAACAAAGGTGGCTAGAGAAAAGTCACAGCAAGTCTTCCCGGGAAGATAACAGGGAGGATGAACTTTTCAAAGGCATTTTATTTCCATTGCCCAGCATGCCTCTTTGGCAACAGACTCTTCCCACAGCCATCCAGGACCCGCTGCAATAAGAGAGTTTAGCCATTTTCACATGTGAGTAACTCAGCCACAGGTGAGAACTGACTTGAGAGCTCAGACTCTAAAGCGGGGCCAAAGCCACCCTCAAAATCCCATTGTCTCCTCACAAAGGCAGGTATGGGCTTCTGAATGAAAAACAAAGCCAAAATGGAATCAAAGAGCATCATCGACAAGGAAGGTGATGGTGACAGAGACCGACCACACACACATTTGCCCCGCAGCAGGTGCTGCACCAGCAATAAGGAATGGAGGGGCCTGAGCCCTTCAGACTCCAAGGAGTTTAATGACATAACGGCCTGAGAACTTCAACATAAAACAGGAAGAGCAACTAACGAAACTTACAACATAAAACCCCCCTCCTGTCATTTTTATAGTAATAGTAAAACACTTTATTGAATTTATGAGCTACATAATGACTATGAAGAATGTAACTTGAATTAGAACCAACTCAGAAGTATAATATCAACTATAAACCCTTTTCTATTACCCCATCCCTTTATCATCATCCTACCCAGCTCTTTTTAAACAAGGAATATTGCGTTCTTCAAAATTTAGTCTGAGATCCATCTCCTAACTTCACAATAAATCAAGCAAACCCCAAGCGTCTGTAATGGACACAGAGCCAAAAAATCAAAGCATGGCCCAGGAACAGGTTTTATAGCTAGAGTTACGAAATCATTGAAAAAACAAAAAGCAAGTATTTCTGTGAAGGTTGCGCCTGGGAAGGTGCGGGTAATATCCTGAGGGTTTTGGTTGTGAAGTTGTGTAGCAAGGCGCAGCACAGTATTATTAGACGGTTCAGACACCAAAATACAAGTAAGCAGTGCAGACCTTCAAAAGAAAAGCACAACTCCACGACGCACCCCTGTGCAGGTGGGAAGTCCATTTAGGAGCAGATGCATTAGCAGGACTTTGAAGCACCCTCTCCGGAGCCCTTTCAGTCCCAGGGTTTTGACATAAGCGATAAAATCTGCGCAAAGCCAGAGAATGCATTGAGGGGCTGTTTATATCCAGATCCATTATTTTTGTGGAGGAGTTTGTAAATGAATGATTGCGGGGGAGGGAAATGTACATAACACAGCTAAAGCAGCATGTTTTACTGTGTTTTCTGATTCCATTTTACTCCTTTAGTCTCTCTGGTCCCCAAGGATTTTTCTGAAGGGGCGATAAAATAAAATGGGTGAAACAAAGCCATAAGCCAGTTAAGTCTGAAAGACATGTCATCTCATCTAAAAAGAAGAAACGGACCATTTCCATGCCTAGGGCTGACAGCAACGCCTGAGCTAGCAATAGCGCTATTCCATTTGATTTATAGAATAATGGGGTGACAAATGATGACAAAAATAAACTTTTACTGCACTGAACTGCTCCTTTATTTATGAAATTTGGCCAAGTAGTGAAATCTTTTATCTGCAAGTTGTAACATGGAGTGGAAACGAGCGATTATGGTGTGGTAATAGTAATCCAGTGATGGAGGCCGAGTCAGTTGGAAATGGATTGAGGTAAAATAACTACCGCACCATGATAAATGTGAACAGCGCTTTGCTGACAGATGATCTAACAGGTGTTCATAACAACTATATAAGAGGATTTATTTATGACTAGCCACAGCCGCAGCACTGTAAATCAACTCCAGCAGCTGCACACCGCTGAAACCAAGTCCCTGATGGAGAAACAGTGCAAGAACCCAAAAGAACACAATTCACTCCAGAATCTTAATCATCAAATAACGTGGTTTTTTAAGCAATTACACCACAGTGCAGAAATCAGAATGACTTTCAATTACGTCAAGCTAAGTCACCAACTAACTTTGCCTAAATCCAGGCATTGGCAGAGGCACACACATCTGTTTGGAGCAGAACAGTTTCTTTTAGAGCCAGTGTCAAAAAGTGCCTTTTTTTTTTTTTTTTTTTCTGATAAAATAAGCCACTTTGGTACTTTTATGACATGGTGCTGAGACAGTAAGGGCAAGAGGAACAGCAGGGACTCCTCTCTGCCTCACTGGGGTGTAATCCTGTTTAGCTATGCCAAATCCAAATGTTTGGACGGCTGCACTCCAAGCCCGCTCAATGAAATGGTCTGATCACTGAAACCAACCCCAGATCCCACCAAAACACTGCTGCCTCACAAAAAAGGTTAAGATTTGCTTTAGAGCATTGATCTGCAAACATTTGAAGAAAGACAGCTGAGGGAGGAATCAACGGTACCAAGTGGGATCGATACCTATTTTTTTACCAGAATTGGATAAAAAAGTCTAAAAAAATAACTGAATTGGTCATTCTTTCATCTCTTTAATCTCCCTCACAACTGATGTTTTAGAGTCATACAGAATACCACTTTTCAAACACAATTCAGCAAGTGCTGGTACGCTGTGCATTGCTGGGGCACACGGAGAGTGCAGCTGAATCATAGAATGGTTTGGGTGGGAAGGGACTTTGAAGATCATCGAGTTCCAACCCCCCTGCCATTGGCAGGGATACCTCCTGCTAGACCAGGTTGCTCAAAGCCCCATCCAGCCTGGCCTTGAACACCTCCAGGGATGGAGCTCCCACAACTTCTCTGGGCAACGTGTTCCAGTGCCTTACCTCCCTCAGAGTTAAAAATTTCTTCCTAATATCTAATCTAAATCTCCCCTCTTCCAGTTTGAAGTCATCACCCCTTGTCCTATCACTACATACCCTTGTAAAAAGTCCTTCCCCAGCTCTCCTGTAGGCTCCCTTTAGGTACTGGAAGGCCGCTATAAGGTCACAGAATCACAGCATGGTCAGGGTTGGAAGGGACCTCTGGAGATCATCTAAGTCCAACCCCCTGCCACAGCAGGGACACCTACAGCAGATTGCACAGGACGGCGTCCAGGCGGGTTTTGAATGTCTCCAGTGTGGGAGACTCCACAACCTCTCTGGGCAGGTCTCCCCAGAGCCTTCTCTTCTCCAGGCTGAACAACCCCAAACATCCTCACACAAATACACAAAATCAGGGCAAACCAAAATGAAACGAGAGGACATAATAAATACTGTGTGATCAAATTATTCTGTGTGTGAAACACCACCCACAAAGAGAGGGAAGCGTGCCCTGCAGCAAGGTATGTTATATACAAGTCTCCAGGCACCACTTAGGAGAAGATGAGGGGGTCTGCAGTGCCCCAGGGCAGAGCCAGCTGCCCCGTGTGAAGCTGCAGCCCTGATGCCCACTCACACGGGTCTGCCTGGGGTCGCCAGGAGCAGAGGCTGTCACCACAGGGAGGCCTCGCACCTGGGCAAAGCCTCCTGGGGACAGCAGGAGGCTGCTCAGCCCACACCTCCCCTCTGCTTGGGATTTAGCTGCAAACCTCTGTGGCCCAGGGAAGGGTGTTTTGCTGCCTCTCTTCCAGCCCGCCTGCCTTCCTCCTTCACCCAGGCGGGCTGCCGGCACCTGGGGCCTCTCTGGCACCCTGGCCAGGCCCGGTATGCCTGGGTGGCTGCAGGGTGAGCAGAGGCCACCACTGGCCCTCTGCAGCCACAGCTACCAGGCTTCAACTCGAGGGGTGCCTGTAGCTACTGCTACCTGCCAGACTCCCTGGGCCTCAAAGCCCTGTGAACATGGACAGCCTGTGGCTGCTGGTGGTGCTGGGAGGTGACAAGGGGCAGCTATTTTGCTCAGGTGTGATGTGTTGGAGAAGTGTTGACACTGCCTCTCCCAAGGGTCCTGCCCTCCCCATGCCTCCCCTGCCTGCTCTGCTACAGGTGCCGGACTCAGGGATGTGCCGTGAGCCTGAGCTGGTGGGTGTCCCATGGTCCAAGACAAGGCTGAAGCTCTGCAGGGTGGCTCGAAGTGCCTCTCCCTCACTTTTACTGGCCATCTCCCTCACCTGCCTGCCATTTGCCATGGCTAGCAGCTGAATGTCTGCAGGTCTTAGCTGGTGCAAGAAGTGGCCTTTCACCACCTTTCCAACGCCTGCCCAGAGTCCACCAGCATTTTTACAGGGCAGGAGGGAGAGACGGACCTGAGCCCACCAACAGCTTTTGCTCTTCCTTGAAGGAGCAGGGTGACTTGTCAGCTGTTTTTGCAAGGCTTAGCCTAAACCCTTCCCATCAAGGAGAAAAACCAGGTCTGGGTTGAGCCAGATGGAGGCATGGAAATGTGGATGGTGGCTCGCAACATCAGGGTGAGAGGAGGCTGGAACCTAGAGAGGACAGGAAAAGCAGTGGTGGAGCTTGCAAAACTCATTTTTGCCCTCTCTCTTACACGTGCACAATGAGAAAAAGTTTAGAATAACACTATTTGTAAAGATATGTGTATATGCACCAGAATGTACACAGGGATTTAAGTGGATCACGATTTGGGGCAGTATGGCCACAGCATGGGCTCAGCGTTACCAGCCACTGAAGAGCAGTTCACCTTGTACCTTCTGAAGCAAAAGGATTTAGCTGTGGGACTGGAAATGCAGTGGTATTCACCATCTCTTTCTTTTCCAAACAGGTTCACTGGACTGTGCTACATAAAGCACAACAAGTATACCGGATAAGAGGAAAATAACCTGAACAGAAGCATTGCTTTTATCAGGGTTGTGCACAAAGGCTCCTATCAGCAATGAAACCGTGCTATGCAAACACAGCAAAGCCTGGTGTCTGCACCACAAAACATTTAATATAACACGTAAGTGTTGTAAAAACACACACTTTATGATAAAACAAACAAAAATATGGGAAAGAGAAGGAAGACAGACTGACAGAAAATTAAGGGAACAGAGTTCAATCCTCATATGCTTGGTTCATGCACACACTGAAAGTCAGGTGAGGGCTTGGGAGGATTCAACTTACCTGAACATTGCTTACCAGAATCCTTGTTAGGGCACTTAAGTGCTATGTTAATTTTAACTTAAGCATATAAGATATTGTATGCAAAACTAGACAGTTCAGTAATTGAATATTTTTAAAAAAGAATTAATACTAATTATGGTAATGGACCATTGCAAAACAAAGTGTGCAAAAGGATTTCATACTATCACCAAATATCCGTAATTTGCCAAAGACTCAGATCAAGAGGATTTAGAGCTCTTATGGGTTTTGTATCATATCCAAAACGTATCTGTATATTCCTTTGCTAATGTACATTTCCAGTTTTGTTCCACTTTTAGTAAACATCATATTACCTTGTGACAGCAGATGACCAGAGCTTAAGTACATGTTGTGTTTAAAAACAGGGGAAAAAAAGTTAATTCCTTCCTCCAATTTACATATATTGCTTTAGAAATGTTACAGAAAGCCACCTTGTTCCTGAGTTAGTAGAAATGATCAATAGGAAAGCCCAATTTATCTTTTCTATGCCACTCATTATTTCATATCCTGTATCATGTCCCTGCTCTAAAAACACTTTCATTATTTCCACTATCCTTTCACATGGTATTCTATTTATATCTTCCATTATTTGTTCCTAGCTCTATACCCATTTCTGTTTGCTATTTTTCTTAAGAAATTACTTACCAGAATTAAAGCAGGGTATGCAGGGAAAAAAAATATTATCCTTTTATACAGCATCATAAAATGTGAAAGGAAAATAAGAGGAAAAAAATTGTTATTTTGACTGTCATGCATCAAGCCTATGTTTATATTCTGCCGTCCATAGTAACATAACAACTCTTCCCTGTACCCTGTTCTTTCCAAATGGTTTATATTGGAATAACTGAATTTGAAAATTCAGCTTTAAAAAAAAAAAAGAAAAAAGGAAAAGAAACCCACAACCTCCTCTTCACAAGAGGGAATATGCATGTGTGGAAACAACCAGGAAACAAAGATGAGGTAAACCGCCAATCTCTCACTACACAAAAACTTTCTCACCTGTTTGCTCTTGCTCTTGTTGCATAATTCTTCAATCCATAATTAGCAGCATCAGTTTTAAAGCTTGGACTAGATCACAACAATCTTGGAGTCTCTTTGGGTTTTACTTACCTTGGGCATGAGTGGATTAAATAGCTAATAAAACTATACCAAAATTTCCTATTTATGATAATGTATTTCAGTTTGTAGCTGTTATTGATTTTCCTATGTTTCTGCAGGTTCTGTTGCATTTGAACCCTTCATTATTTAAGTAATTAACCCTCACCTCCCACTCCCTAAACTAAACCTCAGCACAATTCCTTAACCATCTTAGCAAAACCCACCTCACCAGGACTGTAATACTATGCTTTAGCCATGCTCCCACGTCCCGAGTCGTGCCTGCAGGTATGTTCCAAGGCTGCCCAGGTCTAGATTTTCGCCAAAGAAGCCAGGTGGTTCTCAGTGCGCAGCTCCTGACTGAAAAGCCTGCCCACAGAGGTAGGGGCTGCTGTCGCTTGGCACAAGCAAATCACTCTGAAGTGAATTCTAGATTGCAATTTAGACTAGTCATCTACTTCATACCCTAATAACCTTTAATATGTCTCTATAAATGATGAAAAGTATGGAAGAAAGTGAATAAAAGTGATATTTGGCAAAATCAAGAAACTATTGTTAACTACTGCTAACTGGCTGAATTATGACTAAGTGCAACTTCCACTACTAATATGACAGGCACATGTGCTCATGTTTAGGTTCCTGAAGAGCTGAGCTTTATTGCATGCAGAGATATTTTACTATTTAAATATCTGCCTTTAAAGAAAGTTTTCCAAATTACTATTTGGGGAAGGCAGCATAAATTTTCAAATCACATCGTCAGGCCAGACACCTGTATCAGGAGTTATTGAACCACTGGGCCAAGTCACAAAGTGTTGAAAAAATGTAAATTTATACCAGAAGCTCCCCAAATATCCTTACATGTTTTTGGAAACATGTTTCTGAGCTTCACTATTAAAGTGTATGAAGTACTCTAGGGAGGCAGAAATTACTCAGCAATGTGTGTGAATTAAATAGCATTAATATGCTTTCCTTTGATTTATACTGTGGTACAAGAAATAATTCCTGTTTGTTTTCTCCTTTACAAACATGGCTGAACATTATGCAGTTCAGCCTTTTCTCAGGAAGCATATTTCTGCACCTTTCCCTCACCACCTTCTCACTGAGTCTTAATATCAAATACCATCTAGACCGATCCACATTTTCTCTCAGATGATGGCATTTTCTACAATGAGTGATTTTTCATATTTGAATAACTTTTACATCACACTTGAAAACCATAATTGAAGAAAAGACATTGCAGGATTAGGACTTCAGAAAATAATGTAAATGTTGATTAAGAACATGTACGTTTCTGTTGAGGGCATAAGATTCTTTTTTCTTCATCTGAGAAGTACCAGTATATTTTGAGTGCCAGTAAAACCTAGAACTACATTCCCCACAGAAGTGCAACTTGAATACCTAAAAAACCCAACCCCTCTTTAGAATTTGCCAATCAACTCTGCTACACATTAGAGCTACCTTTTACTTCTAAAATCTGCTAAAATTTGGTAGAAGTGTGCAATAAGGCAGCATTTCTGATGAAGTGGTACTTCCTGTACAAGGGCTGTGCAAGGGTCCTGGTGACAGAGCAAGACTATGGTTATCCAAATATCTTCTCCATGTCACAAAAATATCTGTAGCAGAGCCATTAGTTACTAGGAAAAGCCATGTTTGAAGTGAGGAAAACTGATACGAAATGACAAAGCTCAGCATCTTCAGTCCTACCATGTAACCGGAATGTGAAGGGAAGGTCAGCATCAGTGACACCCAGGCTACAGGCAGAAAACTGGGTGCAAAACACACTGCACGGCTGTTGGTCTCCTCAGTAGATATGGTTATGAATTTCTCTTTGCCTCAGGCCCTGGTTTACGCACAGGTGGGAGACATTTTAATCTCAGTTTACAACAGAAATTTGAAGCAAAGATGTGAATAATTTATTAAGCTAGATGACAGTATTTGCCACAATAGTCTAATAATCATTATTTCATATAATAATTTCTAATAATTCAATCAGTATTTTATGAATGGGACAATTTGAAAATAGGCAGTTACTGGGTTTGTTTGTTAACAAAAATGTAACTGCATAGTAGAAAGTTACAATAGGAGCACAAACACTGGTTACTTTCACAAGAACAGCTTGCTGATGCATACGTAGTGTCCAACCTTGTTAGTATTTACTTTAATTAACCAGTTATATACAACACTGGTGATCATTGTTGTCAGTTCTCTATCAAAAAAAGAAAGAGGGAGCCTCTGCTCATAGCACTACTTTATTGGCATCTTAACAGAAATAGTTTAGAAAATGGCAGTAGGTAGGAACAACGTTCTTAATAGACGAGTTCACGTTTACAAGCTTTTCCAGAAAGCAAACATCATTTTGCTGTACCTATTGTATTTTTACATTTATGCAACAAAACCTCTCTGAACCACATAGTTGTCGTATATGTTGCCGGAACCTACCTGCCATTTTAACTCAGTTTTCAAGCAGTATGATTTGCCTTGAACTTTATTATCTAGTATTTGTCCACTACAGTGGGGAAAAACGACAGGGAAGAAAGGTAGTGGGGGAAGGGAGCAGAGAGGGAAGGACTAGGGTAGAACAAATGGGAAATACATTTAAAAGTGCAGATAACTGACAGTAAAATATATGTTCTTTGGTTAGCAAGCAGAAAAGGAAAGGACTTGCATACATGATAGATACACACTAGCATTCTAAAGCAGAAGACAAGAATGTCAAGAGTGTATTCTTCCCCCACTGCCAGATGGAAGGGCTATTATTATAAATGAAAGGCAGCAGTAGTGGATGCCAGGCACTTTTGTTGTGTGCCAGATTCTGAAGTCCAGATGTAAGCAGGTTACCCCTGGGACAGGACAGGCTTCAGCTCCCGCAGCAGAACAGAACCAATCACGGTTTTCTCGGTGTTTATGATGAGCTGTGCTGTAGAGCTCTCCTTCAGCTCCACTGTGACTAGCATCAGTGACCCACTGTGCACAGTCTTAGCTGCAAACCTGGAGGGGGAAGGAAAAATAAAAAATAAAAAGAAAAAAATCACTGAGGATCTTAAGGTCAAAGACTGCTAATATTTCTTTCTGCAAAAGTTAAATGAGCTCAAATACAATGAAATGCCTCCAATTTTCATTAATGCATTTCAGGGGATAAACCATAAAAACCTCCATAAATTCCTCAGAAATAATTTGTTCAGTATTGTGTAAACATTTTTGCATTTAAGAAGGACAAAAAAGTATGATGCAAAATTGTGTGTTTAACAGTACAAACGAAAGTCTATTTAAATAAATTTTTTATGTAAATTCCAATTCTTCAGTTCATCTACAATACTTGTGCACACCGGCAACTTGAATTCAGCTGTACGGAGTTTTCCATGGAGAGCTAGCATTAGTTGGTGCCCCAGAGAAAATGCAACTACGCTAAATGTAGTAGAACACTTCCAAAGGGCCAAATTGTTGTACTTTCAGAAAAGTGCATCCTCCTGCCATCTCGGGAATTAATTTAAACTACAGAATATTTAATCATAAAAATGTACCCAATATTTCTAAACATTTTATCATTATTAAAAACCCTACAAAAGAAATTAAAAAAACCAACCCCCAACCAATCAGATAAACAAAAGTTAGGACTAATGCACCATTACTAAATTCCAAGACATGAAGAATCCACTAATTACATGGAATTAAAAGCAAAACTAGCCTTTTAAGCACCACAATTGACTGAAAAGCCATTTTAGGCACAATGAACTTCTGTCAATCCTGTTAATTCATTCTGCATGCACAGCCAGGCCCAAGAGACGGGAAGGAAGAGGATGGCAACAGCCTCGTCTTCCATCTTCCACACCGAGCACACCATGCTGGTGGTTTTTTTTTTTTTTTTTTGCCTTCCCCCCCTCTCCTCCCCGTGGTTACTTGACAACAACAAAGTTGCTGCACATGGGCTTTTGAAAACACTAACAAGTGTAGAGCAGGTCTGTGACCCAGTCTGACCCCACTTTGCGGGGCCAATCTCCTCTCCTCTTTCTGAATGACACGTGTCTGAATCAGAGCCATCTGCCTCAATTTGCGCAACATCTTCAGCCACAATAGGACCCAGTTAGCCCTGACAACAGCTCACAATACAGAAAAATCAAACTGCTGGGCTGACAGCACGCTGTGGGCTATTCAAGAGCAAACCAACTGGTCAGTGTCTCATGTTTGACAATTAGCATGGGCCTTGCAAAGCGCCTACCCAAGCCCTTGGGGATCTGTTTAATTACCATCAACATAAAGGAGGGAGTTTATCAGGAGATACTCAAAAAACTTCACTCCAGACTTAATTAAAATATTAGCCACTTAAGCAGGAAGCAGGTTCTCTTTAAACGAGAAGTAATTTCTGTCTTTTTTCTTTTTAAACTAAGCATATCAAAATCTCGTAACACATTATACTAATTAAACATGGGGCACTTCTCTAATGTCACCCATCACAGGTCAATCTATTTCTTTTGTCCGGATTATAGATACATTCAAAGACCTCTCCCGTTAATAGGAGGTTCTAAACCAACGTTACTACTATAAAAATTAGCTATTTAGCTAGTTATATCAATGATTTCATCTATTTGCACTGCGATGTAGAAGATCACTATTTCTCTTGTTGATTTTGACAGGGAGATAATTATAGAAACAATAGTCTTATTAGTCACTTTATTTACTTAACAGTTGTGTCTTGGGACAACACAGAAGCAGATTATGCCTGAGTATGCACATAAATAGGTTGGTAGTTGGCACTCCTGCTGTGTTTCATAGCCCTGAGGCTTGATTTTACCCTCTTTTATTAAAATCTGAAAGTGATACAAAGTCAGCATTCTGTGAGAGCCAAGGTGGCCCAAAGCATCAGAGATGAGTTTTGCGCTGATATTTTTACATGTGGATTTGCAAAATCACATAAGGGATCAATAGTACTTTTCCATACCTGTGAACAAAACATGTAAAATCAATAAAATGTGAGTTTGTACGTGGTTTGCAAGACGCAAAGGATCTGATACTTAGATAATTTTACACAAAGTGTTAGCATGCATAACTAGCAGTAGCTAATCAGTTTGTATCAATGGTCACTGATCTGGAATCGCTTAGTGAAAAAAGAATTGGGACAGACTGGGATGTCATTTCACCATTAAAAAGGGTCTTCAGAAGAACAACCACACAATGGGTTTAGAACTGCTTTGGAACTTTGGAAATCGAAATTTGTTCCTCAAAATACGGAAGATATAAGCATATATATGTTATAAATGATATATGAAACTGAATACAGTTATAAAAGGATGAAGCAGTTTACTTCTGGTTGGAAGACACTAGCAGTAAAACTGATTTGCTAATTATTTAGATGTTTTAAATATATCGTCATTGAAGGATTTGGTTAATAGGTGTTCATTCAACTAAGTACATATTATTGCATTTATATGGTTACTCTTATCATAAGCCCATACGGATTTTCCAAAATTTGTGTTGTGCTCAACTAAATACTTAGACCAGAAAGCCATTAGAAAAATCTTTCAGCAGCAAAAATTAATCACTCTATATAGTAGGTATTTATTCTTTGTGAGAAACTTTTATTTTCCCCACAAGGTCAGTAATTATTTTTTATTTTTTCTGAAAGTTGATACTGCCTTAAAGGTTAATATTTGAATTAAAAAAACAACAACAACAACAAAAACCAAACAAAAAATATAATAAAACCAATCAGAATTCATAGACTGAAATAAGCCTTGGAAAGTGCACTGTAGTACATTAAAATTTAAATTGTAAATTGATTGTCTGTAGGTCCAAAAGAAAGAATTTGTCCTATGGACAACTCTTAATGTAAGACATGGTTCTGTTGCAACAAAGGACGCATCAGTGAATATGAGGAAAAAGAAAGTAAATGAGAATACCCTTCACAAAACAGAACCAAATATTTACTAATAGTTTCAAGATGGCTGTTTCTGTGGCACTGCGGTTATTTTCTAATTTTCTTTCTGTAATAATATTAATTCTAAAACTGATATCACATCATTAAAAATATTCAGGAAGATTTGCAGCTGTTAATACTTTTCCCATTTAAAAAAATCAAGACAGATTAGAAACATAATAATGTGAGACATATTTGCTTATTCTGAGTTTTCCAAATATTTATTTTTTCTTTAAAAAGAATGTTAAATATTCTGAGGCTATGTGACACTCAAAAAAAGAGGAGTTCATAGATTATTTTTACATAAATATAGTACCTGTCTGTAGGAAAGGAAATATTAAGAAATAAATTCTAAATCAACATCAATGAGTTACTGTATATTTTTAGAAAGTCATTCAGTATTTCAAGAGTTAAAAATCAAGTACATATTCTTGGCCACTTTCCATGAATATAAGATTTGTTAACGATTATTACACAGAAATATTCGTTTTATTGTTGATATAAAGGGGAAAACACAGAGTATAAGATACTAAAATGTGACAGCATGTGCCAAACACAGGTTTTGTAATGACGACTAGCCTAACTACAGACTAGCAGTTATTTTCCCTTTATTTGTAGACAGAAGATAGCTACAATAGACAGGAAAGGCATTTTTATGGGGGAAGGTTATGAAAATTCCATGCCAGTGAAAAGACAGTAACAAAGTAAATCAGTCAAAATCTGCTCTTTAAAATTCAACCTTTGAGAAAGTAAATTTACACCTGAACACTCACTATCGGGACATTTGTTTACAGCAGAGCAGGGTTTGTTACGCATAATTCAACAGCACTAAAACATATGTTCTCTCCTGCTGGGTGCTCTTCTTCCTCTTTGATTTTTCTGTTCAAGCTAAATTTTCTTCTTTTTCTGTTCTACTGCTTACCAGAAACTGTGACAATGGCCCATGGAGGCTAAAACTTTTTTTTTCTCCACCCTTTCTTTATATCTTGTACATGAAGCCTTCAATTACTGCCTGCTGAAGCAGACAGAATCCTATTAGTAAGAAAGACGATCAGAAGATGCAATGCCCTGCCCTAGCTGTAGAAAAATAATTAGTCCAAAGTTGACAAATGTGTAATCAAGTTATGCAATGAATATAATCAAAGGGGAAAAAAAATACCACTGTGAATTAGTCTTCAATTTGTAAATATAATATTGAACAACTATGAAGTACCTTTCACCGTATCAATTGGACAACAAAAATATTTATAGTTTCAGTACTCTGAATCTTCACCTTACTCTGATAAATTCTATCTATATACAAGTTTGACTTTATAATTAACATTTAACCTAAAAATTGGCTAAATTACTAATTACTTGTATTCATTGTCTGAGTAAGCCCTAGAACACGAAAAAGTAGTATTCAGAATAGCATTATGATGTATTAGTTCTGACTTGGGGATAGAGTAAACTTAATACTAAAACATAAGCAGAAATATACGCACAAAAAGAAGGATATTTTTCTTAACCTGGTACTTTTAGCCTCAGAAAAAAAAGCTTGTTTAACATTGGTTATTAATCATAAAATTTGATTAATATTTACCTTAAAAATAATACAATAATTCAATGTTTTCTTTTTTCCAGTAACACTATCTTAGAATAAATTGTTCAAAATAGCTAATTTATTACCATAATGTAATTATTTGCAATATTAACTATTTTTGGGTTTAATAAAATAATAACATTTTAAAATAAATTGCAATCAAATCTGTACTATATTTTTTACCATTTTTAATTCTATTGCAAAAATATATTTTGAGTTTGTCCTCAGTTGCCAGTGAGCAGTTGCACTGTACCTCTAACACAAATACAGGAATGCAAGTGAGTCTTCTCAATGTATTGCCTAATACATAGCACTACTCCACATGTTCAGAAAGATGCTGTACAAAGTTTTTATTGTCCTCTAAGTTTATGTTTAGTTCAAAAATTTCAGCATTTTTACATGTAGGTATTTATACTTCCTCCCCAAAAGTTCAATAAGCTAAAAGCTTGAATCAAAATACTTGGTCCTCACGCCTAGAAAATTATAATTGTAATACTTGATCTATTTTGTTTTATCATCTACTCTTTTCTTTTTATTTTTCTTAAAAAATCAGGCATTTAATATGATAAGTATTTAAGAATTACATACAGTGCATTTTTAAAACAGGCTATTTTAATTTGCAGAAAAATTATTTAATTCCAAGAAAGTAAATTACCTTACAGAAATATATTAAAACATTAAACTTGCCCAGAGCTCTTTCAAATCAAAGATGTTCTTCTGTTTAGTTAGTGTTTTTAAGTGTTAAATGTTTTTTGTTTAAACAACTGACTCAGAAGGTTCCCGTTTGTTTTTCAAAGAAAATGCTGCACATATTTTTCACTTTACAGCATTCAGATACAAAAGCAGTGCTGTCCTCTAGTGGACAGCAAATAAGCTAAGCTAGAACAATCTATTTTGATTAACCCCATATCCAAAATGACTCACTCATATACTTTTAATGCTAAGCCCAAATTTAATTTCTTCAAGTAACTTTTAAATTTTGCAGTCCACATGCAAGCTCCTTAAATAGTTCATCATTACAATAACATATTTAAAATGTTAAGGGCTTTAAAATTATGTTGTAGAAAGGCATTCTCTTGATCAAATATTTGGTGCCATTTAACCAAAATCTTCATATGCTGGTAATACGTGAAAACTGTATTAATACACACAGGACCCTTTTGTTAGCAGGGAGAAAATGTCAAGGTTTTGAAACATTAGGATTTGATTAAGAAATTAAGGAATATCTAGTAGGAACCACTGAATGAGTCCTTTCAAATTTGAAGATTTCAGTTTTCATTTTCTGTAGGAATAAAAATATTTACTTAAGAATAGTAACTAACAAGCAAGACTTTTAGTCCTGGCTGACAAAATAGAAATGGTCAGCCTAGCTAGGCTTTTATTTTTTTTTTTTTTAAAAGCTAGAATTAATTCTATCATATATCAGAAAACATTAAGAGTTTACAACTTCTAGCTACAACAAAGGCTGAAATACTGTGGACATGAATATACTATTCCATTTAAAATTCTGTCTCCTAAAGGTAGAGGTTACCAGAGAAACTGTTTTGCCTAGGGTATTTAGCTTTCTAATTAATTCCTACTTTAGAAATTAGGAAGCAAAATCAAGTTGTCTATTACAAGTTTATTTACTCAGCTACTCATTGCAGCTCTCTAGAAGAGTAGAAAAAGATGACTGAGCCACACAGCTAAGGAACCACAGAAGCAGAACAGTCCACGTAACTGCGTCAAAGGAGCTACTGCCAGAGGTAGATTTCACTTCATTTGAGCTCTCAGACAGGCCAATTGCTTAGTAAAAAATCTTAGAAAAGATTTCTGTGTGCACACAGAGCAGAAACGGTCTTTAAAAAGTCTTCCTGGGTTTATAAGACCTGTTTGTCAGCCACTAAGAACATATGTTTGGATTCAAATGGAATAGCTATAAACAATTTATATTTCTCAGAATTTTCTACCCTGTGTTTATCTTCGATAGATGGGTGATAGCCTTTCCTTTCTAACATGCTGGAAGCAGATGCAGTTGTTAGTTATGGTAAGACGATGGGGTTTGATCACCAACCTTCTGCCTGCGAATTCTTACAAATGTAGTACAAATTGGAAGATGACATACACAGAGAATTTTTCCAGATGGACCTCTTTAAATGGGGGTTTGTTCAATACAAACCTACCTACATACATGCACAATTGCATACCTTTTCTCCCCACATTAAGTGTTGCCGGATTAAAAAGATGTGGGGAGGATAACTGATTACTAAGCACACCATTCTCTGATAATCAAAATTGTCTGTAAACAAAACCCTCTTTCCTTTGAGAATCAGTCTGCCAATATACTATAAATGGGACATGACAGGTTGCAAAATGATAAAAAGGGGTGAATACAACCAGATTGTCAGGCTGATGTATGGGGTGGGAAATAAAGGCTAGTGAAAAACAAGTGTTGTTCCTCGGATTTCAAGCATTTTATGCAAGTTTCTATATTGGGAATAGTTGCTTTTACGTTCTTCAGGATTTCAATACTCATCCATTGCAGTGTGCTTAGTGCTGTATTACAAGATTTACATGGTATGTTTTTGATTCTGCTAAAGGATAATAATGCAAGCCTCCAAAGGACAGGTGGAAGATACTTTACACCTTGTTCAATACTTGCTTATTCACAAAAATCACATAGGTCGTGGGTACGCTAAACAATGATGTACTGCACACTGCAAGCTCTGAACAAACTGGCATATCGATACGGCGCAGTCAAGTGTCCTTAAAAATATAGGTCCCAGAAGCAGCACAGTCACTGTATGCAATGCTGTGCTTGAGCTAGTTAGACCTGCCCCAGCAATGAGCACAAGTACTTTTGTTTAAAAGCTAGCTTGTTTGCTGCTAATTCAGGTGTCTACTATGACAACACGCTAAGAGACCAAAATCCTCCCTCTGCAACTTCTGGTAACCTCTAGAAAGAGGCAATGGCTATTAGAATGACCACTTTCATGATTTTAAGGGAGAAGGATATTAAACATTATTTTAAAATGGGAAATCGCTGTTCTGAAGCAGATCAAAGCTTCAGTGTTGAAAGAAGCTGAGGTTTCATTTTCTCCAAAACCTCAGATTGTCCCCATATTGGCTTGTTGAAGTTACACACTTGACCACCTCAAATTAGAGGACTGAAATTAATGCTGCCATGTGTCTCAGAGTGCTGGTCAATGGTTAAAGCCACCCTGATGATCTGCAAAACAGAGATATGTAGATGACACCATGCTCACGTTCTAAACCAACAATTTCCTGTTACTAATTGTGGATTCCTTCCAAAATACAAGAGCAGCAACGGACTAGTTCAACAGACTATTAAACGAGTTGAGATTGACTAAAATTCATTCTTCATATCCACCCTGATGGGTTCAGACTTTTACCTCACTGACTGACTGGGCAATGTGCAAATAAAGTCTTCAAGAATGAAAAATGTGGAAAAGGTGCTCTACCTTGCATTATTTTGTAGAGCCACAGTCATTAAGGGAAATAATCTACTAGAGTACAATGCATCCTGTTTAAGAAATGCTTCGGGAAGTGGAAGGCAGAGAGGTAGGCAGTTCAAGATGGCCTGATTCTCCGTCCCACTAGACATTATATTCTAGATGTCAATGGAATCACACAAGCATAAAACAAAGTGAAAGTGAAGAAGCAAATCCAGTTTGTGACTGCTAACATATTAAAAGCTTTTGCACTGTATTTTGTAGGTAGTGGAAAGAAATGCTTTTATGGGTATTTCCATTATTTTCTTTCTAAGCCAATTTACCCTGAAATGCCTCTCCTTCACGCAGGAGAACCTTATGTAATAGTAGACAATATTTTGACACTTTCAAGAGGATGATAAGAGCATTCAAGTCTTTCTAAGATTAAACTGAAGCCTGCAACTAGTCTTTTCATTCTATCACCATCTGTTGTCTCTTGCTATATTCAAAGTAAAGAAAATGAAGATTACCTATCCTGGTAGGAGGTTATGGAGCTGAAAATGAATAAAGGAGCAAGAGACCTGAGAAACTTTTAGAATATTCATCTAAGAGGAATAAGCAACACATCTTGAAAGTAACACTAGCATGAAGGGCATTTCTGGATAAATAATGCTCATGTTGGTTAAGAAGAAAATTACTGAAAATCTTGGGTTGAATAGTGTCTTCATCTCATCACATTTTGAAATAGAAGAGAACAGTCTAGATGACCTTTAAGGTCCCTTCCAACTCTAACCATTCTATGCTTCTATATATAAAGCAATGGATGTTATTGCCCAAGTAAAGACAGGGAGCTGAAGTGATGATGATCCATAGAAGAATCAACTTTGAGGGAATAAATGTCCTCAATTATGTATCATCTTATCTTGAAGACGGACAAATTCCTGGTAGACTTTCCCCACTGACAACAAACAGCAGACATACTTCAACTGAAAAGTACTTGGTCCCTAAATGTAGTTATTCGGACCAATTTAATTCCCTGCAGGAGGAAATACTTTTCTTTAAACATCTTTGTCTTTAGGTATTGACATGGTGCCCACAGATGTGGTCTGAATCACAACACAGAAGCTTGGTGCCTTAGCTGATTCTTTCTGAAATCACTTTGTCAACATTTATGCACTCCTCTTCCCACTTTCAACCCTTCATTTCTTAAAATATTTTTAACAAACAACAGTTCTCGGAACATTAAAAGAGCTATGCACCTTGCAAGAATTACCCTAATCACTCCTGTGAAATAATATTTTAAGAAAAATACATATTTTTTTCTAAAGTTTTCATATTTAAGGAGACATCGCATTTCCTTGTCAAAAAAAATCTTTTGAAATGCATTTCACATTCTTGTTTTTAGAAGAACCCTTTAGAATTGAAATAATGTTTCCCCTTGATAACAATAGCAAGAGATCAACATATAAAATAGTTAAATCCTACCAAGAACATGAGAATGCACCGTATGCAGCCCTACAAGGCTCAGTAATCTAATAGCTTGTATAAACTCATTTGAAGAACAGGCAACTACACTTAAGGAAATAAAATAGTACAGCAAATGTGTTTTGCAAATATATGAATATAAATCTGCACCTTAGCGTTCTGATATATATATTCGCTGTTGAGTTCAAAATTTTTGCAGCTATCACTTCAAATGAAACAGGTTAGAAAAGAGAGTTTACAACAGAATCAACTGTATTATCTGACGTTTTCTTCTACACTCAATTAACAGCTAAATTATTACATCTCAAGTAAATATAAAAATTCAGTAGCCATATGGTAAAGAGAAAAAATTGCACATAATAAAGTGTTGCTATACTGTGATACAGACTGATACATAGTTGATATATTTGACATGTTTACATTTATTTTTCATTGGTGACTGCATGCTATTCTGATATTTGTTTCAAGTATTTATTTCCAAATCTTCATTATATTTTCCATTTTTAAGTGTTTTTACTTGGTGCAAAAAAACAATCCTACACAGGGTTATCAACTTAAGGAGCAGTAATTGGGTCCCACCAGCATGACAACATCTTCGTCATGACTGCAAATACGTTTAGACTGAAAAAAACCAAGAAACACGCACCTGTTCATGTCCATTAGACACACTTATATTAAACTATACAATTTCATTTTGAATAAGTATATTGCATTACCAGGCAATATAAATTTCTTGGCATTAGCTGTCATTAAGTAGCAATACTCAAGTTGGGGATAACCAACTAAGAGGTTAATATAATTTATGCTGCACAGTGCAGAACGTCAGTTTAAAAATAGTACTTCTTTTCCTGTGTAAAAGGGTATGTACTAAGCACTTCCAAGAAGTGAAGTCAAGTAGTCCTCACAGAATAGCACGATAAGCTGAAATAAGTTCTTGTATATAATTTTTTCCCCAAATACCGCTTGCAATAAAACAAACAAGACAAACAATAATACTATAGAGAAAGAAAAAAATTAACTTTTAACATATTTTTATTGAATTCGTAACTACTTTGTCAAGGTAAAAGGTGACCATTTCTCACCCTGAAATGGCATATGTGTCACATAAATAAAACATGGCACAATTCTTGCATCCATGAAATTTTGCAAGAAGAGAGTCCATTTTTGTTTACTCTCACGGCAGAGTCGATCAAATCCAAATGTATATATACCTTTTACATACATATATAAAAAAAATATTTTGGCCATTTGTTTCAGAGTTTTAAAAGTATTCATTATTTAATCTCTATTGTAAATATTCATTCGTCTAAATGTAGGATTTACACTAATGATAATGTAGTGCTGTTTAAAAGATGAACAGGTTCACACAGTATCAATTAGGTAATGTTTCCATTCCTGTTCTCAGTAAAAACTAGGTGCAATTATGACTACATAGTATCTGTGAATGTCAGTTACTTATGGTGAAGCAAATGAAGGGCTATTTTCTAAATGCTTATCATTGCTGGGCATTTCTGGTAGGCCATTTAAGTTGTTTTAAACATTTTTTTTTGGCTGATGGACATTATAAATAAAAACTATTCTGTAACTACTGTGGCAGACTGAATGTATTCTATTTTGAATAAAAAAAGGAAAAGATTTCAGGATGCTCTAAAGCACTGTGAATAATGCAGCCCGACCAGAACATGCCTTTAACCACTGCTTCTGAAGCAGTGTACCCAACAGGAAGTACATCTCCAATTTATTTACTGTTGGTCAGACACTGTTTTGTGGAAAACCTCCTTTAAAAAAAAAAAAAAGAGCAAAAGAAAGCAAGATCAAATTAGAAACTTATCCACAATCAGGAAACCTGTGGCTGAGCTAGGAACTAAGCTATTTTTTTAGGGAGACTTTTTGAGACTCAGTCACAAAACAATCCATCCCTATGTGATAAGTCTCATGTGATGGATAGGGTAAAGATGGAGAACACCTGTATACTGCAGACACTTCAGTTTCTCTTGATTGACACTCTCACCTAGTCTTTGAATTGATGTTGAGAACACAGGCTGTATAGATCCCTCAGGGATGCAACAAATGAGGACTCTTTCATGGAGGAGCAGGTGTCAATAGTGACAATCATTTCAGTGCAATCGCACTAGCTGTACCATGTTTTTATGGTGAAACAGAATTTTATCATTGACCGTATCAAATACATAGGAAAATCCAGCTGGGTTAATGTTAATGCAATGCAATACAAATGCCCAGTGATGCAAAAAAGACTAAATGCAACAAAGAGAAATATCAGGTGCTGTGTAGGCTACGGGACTCTCACCATTCCAAACGGCCATCTCGGTCAGCAAAATTTCAGAGAAAAACATTGTTCTTGGCTTTAAAAGGAGATACTTTGGTCTCAGTGAAATAGCAAAATTCAGGTGGCTAAAGAGATAATTCACACTCTGGAACAGTTTTAGTAGATGCCAGTAGAGATGTATGCATTTTCTTATTCTAAGACCAGGTTAACAGCTTCCAGTTACATCTTGCTGTTATTATTTGTGTTCACTCAGTTTTCCACACATGGCAATTTTCCTATTTGGTCCTGTCACAAGTGAGAAGCTGTACAAATTCATGGGACAAGTATTTTGAGTCAATCACACTAAAAGCTGTCATTAACCAACAATCATATCAATACCACTGACATTCTGTACCACAGCTTTTGGATGAAATGGATTGATTTGCAAGTAACATCTGGAATTTAGACAGGGCCAACGACTTTCTTGGCTGATCACTGTTTTTCCTTGCATATATATAGGAAGGACAAGGAAATGTTCAATTTAATGTTCAATCTGCATTTTAAAAGATCTTCATCCGACTGAAAAAAAAAAGGGTTCTAGGTTTAGCTGGATATCATAGGTCAAAAATTAATGTGGGAAAAAACAAGCTGCTTCTCACAGATGATAAACCTGAATAAGGCCACTTACTTTTGGAAACAGAAACAAAAGTGAAAAAACCATACAGACGCCCTTGAAAGTACTGTGCTTTAAAAGCCTACCTTTTCCCTTTGAAATAAAACCAGGAAAGGACAAGTCCCCCTAATTGTGTACAGTAAAGTCTAGATAGTTGGTTGTTCTATATATATTCAAACAAAGAGCTGAGGAGTGCTTACATTCAAGTTAACATCTGTTTAGGATTGTATGTTACAGTATAATTGGGTACTTTATCTGTTAAAGGGGTGGATAATAAAATTTTCCGTAATATTATCAAATGTTCATGAATTTGGAACTAACAAAATTCATATTAAAAGATGGTTCCACTATGAATGACATGTAATCTTACCTGTGTATGTTATCTTGACCAGAAGGGACTACACCCAGGTTTGCTGCCTTCACTATCCTCTCAATTATTACAAGTCTAGCAGAGTTCTGTGGAGCAACAGCTATTGCAGCAGATGTCTCATTCATTCCTGTCAGCATCCCTGAAACATTAAGTATTTCATTATTAATACTTTAAGATTTGCTCGCTTATTAAGCATATAACCAAAATAAGAGACTTCTAAACAAAAATCCACATTTGCATTAGAAGTTAAATCATTTGTCAAGAAAACAATTTTATAAGAAATTATATAATTACATTAGCTTAATGTATTACTTGCAATGCCCTATTATTAGAAACAAATTACTAATAACTGAACAGTGTTACATGTGATACTAATGCAACTCTGAAACCAAGATGGTTCTTTCTTACAAAAAGCATAACTTAAAAGAAGAATGTATTCACAAAGACGAAATATTAAGTAAGACTAATTTGGAAAAGTCCAGATTAACTAAGACCATATATAAAGACACCTTCTAATCTTTCAATCATAAAACCATTGCATTTAATTATAATTTCATATCAAATTACTAAAAACACTCTTGGAATTCAGATAGTAATCACTGGTTCAATTTAGTTCGTGAAGACAAAATCATAACATTAGAAACTGGGAAATTCAGTTAGTATCCATCTCTAAAATGTCATGATAAACTATTTGATTAAAATAATTTGAGTATCACTACAAAATGGAACAGAAATGTCAAGATTATATCCAAACATATTACAAAAAAAAAGTAAAGAAGGAAATGTTGTTCAAGGTCATTTTAACAAAAAAAGCGCCACTTTTCTCCTCTATCAACATCCATTGTTTAAAAGAATGATTTGCCAGACGCTCGTGTTGATTAAAACCCAACAGTAACTACAACTTAACGTTATGTGTGTATTTTTACACTAAGTTCAGAAGCTGAAAATGCAAAAAAACAATGGAGCACAGTACTTTAGGCAGAAATATGAAGCATCTGCAATCCATGATAACATTAACAACGAAAACAATGCAAAAGTCTCAAAAGGCTAATATTTTAGGGCTACGCATACAGTTCTAACCTAGAGCAAATGGCACTAAGATGTTTAATAGAGCAATTAAAAAATAAATCAAACATTTTAATGCAGTAGAATGTGCATTAGCTGCTGTCACAAAATAAGAAATATTAATAAAAATATTAAAAAGAAGAAATATTAAAAATTTGAAATATTAAAAAAATGAACAGCTCATAAGTAAATAACAGGATATTTTTAAACATGATCAGCTCTTGAAGAGAACAAAAATAAGCATGCAACTTCTATAAAGATCAGCTTTATCTTGGGAATAGAACATTCTGTTTCAAATTGTTTAACTTCACTATTAGGCAAAAGCTTTAAAAACTACATACGCAGACTAAAACTGCTTTTAAGCAGAGCACAGGGACTGACATAACACTGCTGAGAGATGTGTGTACTCATTTAGGATTTAAACCTTCTCCATTAAGCTCTATTGAAGAGCAAATGCTGAATAAATGAATGCAACTATGTTTATGTTAAAAGCCTGTTTCCCGCAGCATGTAATTAAAGGAAATGTTGTACAAAGCCAGTACTTTTGTCAAGCTCCTGTAAATGGAAAGATGGATAGCACTCAGAGAAGTGAATGCATTGCTTCATATTTAACCTTAACACTCTTGTCATTAATGGTTTGTCTAACTTGTTCTATAAAAGACAAGGTACTGCTCCATTGAAGTAAAATTAAAAAAATCAACTAAACCATGCTTTTCAGAACAGAAGATTCATTATCGTCGACTAATGTATTGGCATAAAGCAAAGTAACATCCTATCAAGTAAGGCACACATTCAATCTGCCTTTTCACCCCCCTTTATTTTTAACTCATGCTGTTTTATTGTTATAGGCAATTTGTACCACTCAGCATGACAGTGTAAACTGAATCAAGATTAATTTACATGCAAAAGAACACTTAGGAGAGCAGCATGGTAAGCAAATGTATTGTCTCGATTGCTGAGGTGGAAAAGAACCTGGAAAGAAAAAAGGGTGCTCTAATTAAGGGGCATCAAATATGATTGCTCGTGGTAGTCAAGGGCCAGAAAATAGTAAATGTCCAACCATTTAAAGAATTAGCATCTTGCTTGTTAGGAAAACAAGTTGGATATATAAATCTTAATAAAATTAGGTAAACAATTTGTTTACTTAACCAAGGTGTTTGTTTTTTGTTTGTTTGGTTGGTTTGGTTTTTTTTTTTAATGCAAATCAGGCATATACTTTTTTAAAAAAATCGACAAAATTATTTTAAAACATGTCTGTAAGGGGAAAAAAAAATAGTCTTTACACTTAAAGTAGTTTTAACTGGCTATTTTAAAAACACCTTAAAAAAAATTCTGATTAATATCCAGCTATAACAATTGCATGCCAACTTTAACATTGCTCAAAACATGAGAATCTAAGAAAACTCCTGTTAGAGCACAGAGCAGCAATTAATCTGGGTTAACTAACTGATGCAACGAAACAACTGTACACATTTTTAATAATAAAAGGAAATGAATTTGGAAAAATTACACAGGTAGGCAATGAGGTATGTTAGCTACCTGACTAGTCCTATGCTGAACTAAGGAAAGGGGAGTTTTGCTACCGATTTTTAAAAACAGCAGACAAGTAAAAATTTGTATAGAGAGAATCCAACAGTCCAACGTGTCTCACTCATGCAGAATTCCTGCTACAGAAACCAGACTCTTCATGGGGATGTGATGTGAAACAGGGCATGAAATCCTGAGACCTGAAGATTAGTAAAAATATTTAACCAGAAAGGTAAAGAGTAGTTTGGCAATACCATTTTTATCCACTGCTTCCAAATTGCCAGCCACAACATCAACTACTAACTCAGCTGCTGCTCTGGGGAATTACCTCACTGGAGGATTCCCCAGCTCGGGAGGGAAGGGAATGGAAAGGGAAGACGGTGTAGCAAGTCTAAGTGTATCATGCGCGGCATGTGGATAAATCCAGCTTTCAAGGTTCTACTGCTACCACTAGATAACCTTCACAGCTATGAATATTCAATAACCTGTCTGTTTCCCTCTCCTTATGCCGTCAGGAAGAAAATGGACATATACAAATGTAACAGACAATGCAAAACAGCAGAGTGTAATTGAGTAAAGATGTTTAGCAATGAATTGTCTTCTACACAGCAGTATAACACCGGCTATTTCCTCTTTAGCATTGTTATTAGGTTACACATGCAATTTAGATGTAAAAATCTTTAAAACCCATACATATTCTCATTCTCTCCCAATATAATCTTGCATTTCTAATATTGTCCTCATTCCTTCACTAGTTTTTACCTATTTGTTCTAGTTGCAAATAAAATAAGGCATCTCCAGGTACAAGACTTGAAACATCTTATGTCCAAAAATGGAAAAAAAAAAAGGAAAAAGAAAAAGCACAACCAGTGAAAAATAAGTTATATAAATCAGATTCATTTGGAGAATACAAACAAATCAAAGTTAAACACAAAACAGAATAATACATACCAACTTCTAAATTGCCCTGCATTTATTATTGTAATTTGGATTTTTCATTTAGCAAGATCACATAGTAATTCTCCCCAAATGCTAGCTGCTCCTAGATCTTTGTAATAAATACTTATGTAAAATTTAGAACTGAGACCTCTATTACCACGAATATTCTGAAACAGCTGATATCTATAAGAAAAAAGATGCAACAAAAAAGGTTTTTAAACCTGTGGTAAATTTGCCAGCGTCAAGTCCTGCATCAAAGAATGAATTCAGGAAGACAGAGAGAGTGATACAGAAATGCCAAGAGACCTTCATGGATTTACAAATACTTCATATAAACAAATTTTCAAATAGCTTTATTCAGAGTAGCCTTTCTGCTCTATTAAACATAGCAAACAGCTGCCAGATTTATTCAGACAAATAATCAACAACCATAGAAGTAAAATGGCAGAAGAAAAAGGAATTTTGGCAACAACTCCACAGAGGACCACAGCTATTCTCCAAGTACACTTCTTCTATGTGCTCGTGGTTCTGTATGGCCAGTCAGGAGGAAAAAAAGCCCTCAGTCACAGTAAAACATACAAAAACTCTATCAAAATATCACAAAGCAAGCAAATATAAAAGTGGGGAGTGGGAAGGGGGTTGGGGGGTGAGAGAAGCACAGTAACCTGCCTTCCTTTCACTACAACCTCAGCTACAATTTTTAGAAGGGAACAGTTTAAAACAAATGTGCCACAGCCTCATTCAATCACTCACCTTGGTTTGCTGAGCAGGTATAAAGCAGAGAGGCAGGCTTTAGCCAGCAAAGGGTAAGAACAGCAAATAAGTATCAATTGGTTAAGAAAACAAAGCACAATCCTAACTTTTCACTGCAGCCATAAGCTAACTGAAAATGATCTAAGCAATATTTAAACTACTTTCGTATTCATTCAAAAATACAAAAGCGAGAAATGCTCAAAAGCAATAATTAATAATACATAGCATTACTCATTGGTGTTCTTGACTGCTTGATGGATATACTGCGTTTCTGAGCCTTACACAGCAACGAGACGGGATCCCATGGGTATATTCTCATCTCAATATGAAGAGATTTACACATGTAAATCCCCATACATTGAGATAGATGACTAAACACTATTACATTTGAATGCATCCAAGACGTAATTGTTTATATTTTAAAATATCCAAGAATCATACCTAAATTAAGGGTAGCAGTATGGACTGTTCCATTTAACACGTGGTCAAAGCTAAGTACAATTTTCTCTAATTATTTTGTATAAAATATTGAAGTCTCTAAAAGCTCCTGTGGAGGTTTCTGTTTGCACTAGCATCAGAAACTTAACATTCTTTAAAGACGCAACATCAGAAGAATGCAGTATATAAAAAATGTCACCTTTCTAAAACAGTATTCCAACAACAATATTTTTTCATATGAAGTGTTTGAAAGGAAAACGATTAGAATCATCTTCAAAGTAGCTGAGGAACAGGTAAAATAACAGTATTTAAAAGTAGCCTTGGAATAAAGATGAGTAAAGACAGACACCGTATCAATGTATATTTGGTTTATTTCCTTAAGCTGGGGTTCCAACTTTCTGCTTTACTGCTAGTGGGAAAGACATTCACACTTCATGATAGGAAGCCAAAACTCTCTGAGCTGAAAGACTGTTTCAGAGTAAAGGGTGGGCTTTGTGCTTTTAAATGCACACTGAAAAGCTGTCAAATACCACTACACATCCTTTAAAAGGTATTTTTAAATTAAATAATTAGTATCAGATGGAATACTAACAGAGATTAACACAAACAACTACACTGGAAGCACTTGCTGTACGCTTGGAAATTGAAAGGTGCACAGCCCTCTTCTCATCCAAATACATTTACTGAAGCTGCTGAAATATTTCTCACCTTGCTCCTTCTTGAAGTCTTTCTCTGACATAGTGACAGGTAAAAGCAGTTCTCCAACAGGGGGTTGAATGTTAACATTGAAGTGATCATCCTTTGTGCTGGGAAAAGAGAAATTACAGAGAATCAACCAAGTGCTTCATAGATTAATATATATATATCAGCTCCAAATTTACTATGGAATCTATAAACAGTGTAAGAACTACCCGCATGATTTCGATGCTGTTAAACCAAAAGCCTGCTAATTTCTTACATCAGCAAAGCCGATTCATATTCTCCAGTACAAATGTAGTATTATTATGCATGCTCTTGTATTTCTGAAAATGTAACTTTTACTCATATTAATGTTTATTTGTAATCTATAAGGCATCACACTCACACCAAATGCTTGCAAAAGACAAATTATTATGTGTTTTACTATTCCTTTAAAAGAACAGTTATACACAAATTCTGTCATCAGCCACAGCTGTCCCAGAAATAGGGCTAAAACTAGGAAAGGTACAATTTTGGACAAAAAGCATTATTATTGTCTGAAAAAAACCCAAACAAACTAAACAATAAATTTGGGAGTAAAAAAGAAATATCCTTCATCACTTCAATTTTGCAGCATTTTGTATAATTAAACAAAAACACACAGCATACTGGTTGATGTAAAAGCACACTGGAAAATCACAGAATTTGAGGGAGTTTTTGTAATGGCAGAGAGTTAAAAAAATTACTGTCAGTAAGAGCATATTACTGCCAAATGAAGTGACGTGAACTTGTTCTCCCTATCCGTTAAATTCTTGGGAGTTTCCAACTAGCTCCTCTTGGAGTTCCCAAATCTATGGAAATTTAGGATATATTCAACCTGCTGTGTTTGATTGACTAACTATACCATAAGGGATTCAGTTAACAAGTCAGGATTAGTACATCCAATCAGAATCTTTGTTAATGCTTTGAGGCATGCGAAATTTTTAGAAAAGAACACTTTTTTTTTTTTCCAGATGTACCAAATAGTCAATACATATTGATTGCTAATATGCCTCAGGTATCCTACTTAAATGTAAGGATATAACCATTTGAATGGAAAGTATATTTCCATTAATTAATTAATATCCATGGTATTTAAATTAACCTCAAACACTTGTTAATGATTTTTTTTATAACTCTACAACTTCAAAATTCTGGAATAACATAGACTGATGGGAAAAAAAAGCAGCAGATCAATAATATACAAAACATATGTGTCTCCCTCCTAAAGATGCAAGATAAGCCACCCAAAAACAGGAAAGCATTTTACGGTCCTCTTACTTAAAATTTTAATAGTTACCATAATTACTCAATTTCACAAGGAAATGCTGAGGAATTAGTACATTCTTACTTTCTGACTTCTGATGTGTTACAGTTATGCTTATGGATGCAATCTCAAATATGAGCTTTTCAAATAAAATTCAGCATTAATGTTTTGTTGAAAATTATTATTCAGTAAACATACCGTGAAACAATCAGTTCAAACCTGGCTAATATTTCCTTTACAAAGAATCATTTATGAAGTGCTGCTTTTAAAAATTTGCTTAGCTAACAAATTCTCACTTTTTTTCCCCTATATTACTTTAAATATCATCCACCTCTAAAGTCATTACCATACTAAAAGAGCAGGGATTATTTGACTGGCTGGCCTGATCAGCTACACTGCAAAATAAGAAAGTAATATTTTTTTCTTTAATTTTTCCTTTGAAAACTGATCAAGAATTCCACTATCTTAAGAGCTGAAGGAAAGGTCTTTAATCAACTGCCTCATAACTTCTTGCTGTTTATATATACTACTTGGATTATATGACTAAAACTTTTAGCAATACCTTCATTGCTATTGTTCAACTGACAGTTCAACCAACCGTTCAACCAACATTATCTTTCATATTTAAGCAAAATGTGCACTACATAACCCAGCATAAAACAGATAAACGGTTTTGTGTACAATGATTCATGCCCTACATTGACTGGACATGCCATTTGTACATAAACTCGACTTACAACATCAAGGATTAGATTGCTTTGAAATGCTTTTAATGATCTTTTCACAATAAGAAGGAATAAAACCATGAGCATAGCTTGGGTTTCCTATGGCAGTAACTGCTCGAGAGGATCGCTCAACACCTCTGCTGTTAACATTCTACTTCCCTTTCCCCTAGTGATTAAAAAGCTAATAGATATTCTTTGATAAACCATGAACTCTTCATAGTCCGCAAGTAGAAATTCTGATTGCTAGTTGTTCTTCAAAACCACTTTGTTCTTAATTTCACTTTAGCCAGCATTTGGTTTACTTTGCATTACTTTAATTTCAGTGTACTTCAGTAAATTTATTTTTCAGCCAGAGAAAATCAATCTTCCTTTTATCATTCTCTTTATCATACACTTTACAGGCTAAATATACAGCTTTTGCTTATTGATCTGCATCTCTTTTATTACATCTTTACATTAGAGATCTGGTGATATCTAATTTGACAGAAGTAATTTCATAATTCCATAGAACCATAGAACAAATCAGGTTGGACGGGGCATCTGGAAATCACCTGGTCCTACCTCCTGCTCAACCCAGGGACACCGCAGTTTGCACTGCTCAGGGCCTTGTCCATTTGAGCTCTGAGAATCTCCAAAGACGGAGATTTCATCACATATCTAATGCATAAGTTTAATAATAAAATTCAGTCTTGCAGCACAACTACATAATTTCCCCCAATTCCTAGTGAACTAAATTCCAGTGTATTTAACTTATTTATGTATAATTTGAATACTATAATTAGTATAAATGATGTTTAAATAAAAAACTGCAGAAGTGGTTTGAAGCTTGAACATTAACATCTAAGAATCTGGCAGACAACTGGTTCAAGCCACACTGAAACTTCTCTCAGGTGGTGTTACTCTAAGTTTCCTGGAAGATCAAGTTGAAGAAGCTTATCAGATAAAAATTAGAGTTTCTCAGGCCAATAAAACATAACTGGTCTTAATTTGCAAAAGTTAAAGATTACATTTTCTGGTACTAGTGAGTACAATTGAAAAGTTACATCCTTAGTGGAACACATATGCTTAATAAGAAGCCTGCAGAAGGAAGCTCTAAAAGAATCAAACAAATAGGGATGTCTGAGAACAGAACCTTGACACTAGTTCGCAAGATCTGTTTTGTATTTAATTGTGAACTTAGGGGCAAATAATGTTAGACATCATTACTCTTGCTGCTGCCTTAATAAATGCTAAACTGTGCATATTGTATTTTTAAAAGACTTACACCACTTTCATGATGTAATTCCAAAGATCACATGAACTTATCTTTTGATGTACCCAGTTAAGATGAACAAATGAGAGATGATAATGCTCCCACAGGAACACAGGGAGACTTACCATCTCCATGATAAATGACACTGCAAGACTAACATTCAATCCTTTAGAAGATGCACAGTTTTAACTCTTCTTCAGATGGCTGCAGCAGGAGCAGCTAGCACCTGTCATTTAAAACCACTGTCCATTTTCCTTATTCTGTCTCCCTTTCCCTCAATTTTTTTTTTTTTTTTAAGGATTGGTTCCAAAGGGTTCCTGGGAAAGAACTTCACTGCCATAACAAAACGACTTGAGGACAATGATGGAAATGTCTTTAAAACTAATACAAATAGTATTATCACTTGTTAATGAGTTCTTGAGACATTCCACAATGGCAGTCTTTAAAGTCTTAACTTTCAAAGATTTAAAAAAATTATTATTCTAGTAAGACGCTGGGGAATATTCTTCTTGCTATTTATATTATCCTTTTTCATTTCACTCCTAGTAGAGTAGCTGCTTGACCCAGAATACATCTTTCCAAAACCAGCTCACTATTTTTGTCTTGTATTCAAAAAATCTCCACAGATGATAAAAAAAAAGGAATGGAAGAGGAAAAACAACACACTAAGTTCCTGCAAAACATGGAATGAATAAGTATAGGAGACTTTGCTCATAGTCTTGCCAAAGACAGGAAAAGATGGCATCCTGCTTTTACAAGAAAAAAGGCCAGGGTGATAGAAGAAATGAGAGTAGATATTCATGCCCAGCCTTGCTTTTTCCAGGTCAGGTATCTATCTTGATATATTTGCTTTCTGGAACTGGGCCAACTGACTACTTTAGAGTAATGAAGTAAAGAGAAGAGTACCAGATTGCTTGTCTTAATATCCAACATCTGTAAACAACTTAGTGATCTGCTGACAAAGCACTAGGGAAGGAAACAGCAAGAAACAAGTGAATATGCAAGTGACAGTGATGTGAAGACAGTCCTGGGTCTCTAACATCAGCTTTTAATATATTCCATAACATATATCCCATAACATATTCTACTACATAATTTTAATCAGTTGCTTTTGTGCTAGCACCTACATCTGAATGCATGCTTGCACTCAATACAAATACTGACTGCTATTCCAGATCCTCTTCATTTTTTCCTCTTTGCAGGTAGAAGTTCTGCTTGGGAAGATTCCTACATCAACGCAGAGTGAGGTAAGAGAATTTAATGCTGCAAAATATCTCTTCCTTAGAAAACATAATTTAGAGCAAAAGCTTTTACAACAAGGTAGAATCTGCAGACAGCAAATTGAACAAGTTTTTCAAAACTCACTCTTAAATGAAGTAAATTCCATGAAAATGCTATATTGTTCCTGCTACAGCAACCTCTTCTGGAGTAATCAGCAAAACACTCATTTTATGCAGTCGAGGGCATATGAGAAAAGCAACCTGTCTGTTCACCTATCGGCATAACAACAGCAGAAGAGCATGTATCTCAAGGACTGGAACAGGCTGCCCAGGGAAGTTGTTGAGTCACCATCCTTGGACATACTGAAAAGATGTGTAGATGTGGCACTTAGGGACACGGTTTAGTGGTGGACTTGGCAGTGCTGGGTTTATGGTTTGACTCAATCTTAAAGGTTTTTTCCAACCTAAATAATTCTGTGATTCTATATACAGGGTTCCAGCTCTTCTAATAACACTGGGACATAGGAAATGTCAATATAAAGTAACCAGCCCATGCTAGTAAAAGCCTCTGTCATGCGTCACACTATTTTCCCATAAGCTTACTATTCTGAGCAAGAATGGAAGGCATAGAAGTTGTTGCTTTCATTCCATTTCTCATTCTTCTTGAAAGCTCTGACTATATGCTCTGACTATATTCTTTGCACTTAAACCTTGAGAAAACTAAGGGAAGAGATGCATGTCATAGACACATTCCCTATGCCAAGTCATTTCAAAAAGAGCTAAACAACATCCTGCATACTTTTCAAAAGAATGGGGAGAAGGAAACAGGTTCTCTGTAAAATAATTTTATCTTCGAAGCTGTGGTTGTTTCATGGCTTTGGGAAGAGCTACGAGAATTTGGAAAGAGGGGATGAAAAGAACACGGAAGAAGAGGTAAGGATGAGCTTCCTTCTCCAGCTCTCAGTGTTGCAAAGAGGACATCTCCCCTTCACCTTTAGTCATTCACCAGACACTTACAAGACACCTAAAAGAAGCCTCACCTCCATCCCTGGGAAGGTGATAGAACAGCTCATCCTATATGTCACCTCTAAGCATGTGGAGGAAAAGAAGATTATCAGGAGTGGTAAACATGGATTCACCAAGGGGAAAGAATGCTTGACCAACCTGATAGCCTTCTATGACGGAATTACTGGCTGGGTAGATGAAGGGAGAGCAGTAGACATTGTCTACCTCGACTTCAGCAAGGCTTTTGACACTGTCTCCTGTAACATCCTCATAGGTAAGCTTAGGAAGTGTGGGTTAGATGAGTAGACAGGGAGGTGGATTGAGAACTGACTGAATGGCAGATCTCAGATGGTTTTGATCAGCAGCGCAGAGTCTAGTTGGAGGCCTGTAACTAGTGTGTTCTCCAGGGGCCAGTCTTGTTCAACACATTCATCAATAAACTGGATGAGGGGACAGAGTGTACCCTCAGCAAGTTTGCTCATGACACAAAACTGGGAGGAGTGGCTGACACACCAGAAGGCTGTGCTGCCATTCAGCGAGACCTGGACAGGCTGGAGAGTTGGGCGGAGAGGAACCTAATGCAGTTCACCAAGGGCAAGTGTAGGGTCCTGCACCGAGGGAGGAATAACCCCATGCACCAGTACAAGTTAGCTGCTGGAAAGCAGCTCTGCAGAGGGGGACCTGGGAGTCCTGGTGGACAACAAATTGACCGTGAGCCAGCAATGTGCCCTGGTGGCCAAGAAGGCCAATGGTATCCTGGAGTGCATTAAGAAGAGTGTGGCCAGTGGGTTGAGGGAGGTTATCCTCCCCGTCTACTCTGCCCTGCTGAGGCCACATCTGCAGTACTGTGTCCAGTTCTGCGCTCCCCAGTTCAAGAAAGACAACTACTGGAGAGAGTCCAGCGGAGGGCTATGAAAATGATTAAGGGAATGGAGCATCTTTCTTATGAGGAAAGGCTGGGACCTGGGTCTGCTTACCCTGGAGAAGAGAAGACTGAGAGGGGATCTTATCAATGGTTATAAATATCTAAAGTGTGGGTGTCAAGAAGATGGGGCCAGACTCTTGTCAGTGGTGCCCAGTGACAGTACAAGAGACAATGGGCACAAACTGGAATGCAGGAGATTCCACCTGAACATGAGGAAAAACTTCTTTACTTTGAAGGTGACAGAGCACTGGAACAGGTTGCCCAGAGAGGCTGTGGATTCTCCTTCTGGGGAGATATTAAAAACCCGTCTGGATGCGATTCTGTCCAATCTGCTCTAGGTGAACCTGCTTTGACAGGGGCTTTCGGACTAGATGATCTCCAAATATCCCTTCCAACCCCTACTATTCTGTGATTTCCCTACTGGATTTTACAAATGCAGACAGGAATCTGAAATGCCAAATACATGTACATAAAATAGGATAAAGGAATGTATATGTTGCAACCCTCTGTCTGTGTAACCTTCCTTGCCTTTCTTCTCTAGGGATTCAAATGTCTTCATTCCAAGGATCCAATGCCAAATTCTGACATGGCAAAGCTCCCAAATCTTTCTTCAGACATCTAATGAAACTGGTAAGCTGTAAGAAAGACCTGATAATATCTGAAAAGTAGAGACACGCAAGATAATAAAGATAAAAAAAGAGACAGTGGTAGGATTGTTAAGATGGTGATTACTAGGAGCTCTAGGATTCAAGAGAAAACACACTAATGTGGAAATATATGAAACCTGACAAGGAAAAAAAATAAAATTCCACAGTCAGTGGTGTACTGCAGTCAGTCTGTAATGTTCCAACCTTTCCTCTGCTCACTGATGCTTATCTGCCTAGCAAGGACTGAGGTCTCTTACTGGGATGGTGAAAATGCTAACGCTTAACTAGGATTCAACAAGCTACCAGACTGCCTTCCATGTGAGTTAGCCAATAACAAATTGCATTACACTTTGAAGTTGCGTATACCCTGCTTGTGGAATCTGAACAAAGTAACCCAAAAAGAAAGAGTAACGCAAAAATCTTTTAAAAGACTAAGTTCCTCCATTTATTCCTCTTTAACTTTCTGCTTGAGAGGCATTATTGTGCAGAACACCAGTGTGACTGAAGTAATGTGCCTCTCCAAGCAGGTGGCACAAGAAAAATAGCAATGAAGAGATGTTCTCCTTACAAGTACATAGTGTAAGCATCCTAATACACATTCTAAATAAAGGTATTAGGCACAATTTTCAAGTTAAGGCATTTCACCTCTTTTTAACTAGATGTGTGATCTTGGTAAGCTTTGCTTAATAAAAATAATATTTACAAGGGAGGTCTTTCAAAGCTCAGCCCTTCAAATCTCTCTCTCTCTAATGCAGTTTCTCCTTCATTGTCCTTGATTTGTACAACAAATTCGGAAAGAGATCTAAATATTTTATTACTCATGTTAGTTTTTTTCTTCATACAGCTTGTATTTATTGAACCAGTAGTACAACAGCACATCCCCAAGCAGAAAGGTAGTGTTTGCTATGCAAAACACACAGTCCATGGTTGGCATCTAAGACCAATTGATCTACCCATTACCACTATCTCCCTACCCCCACAAGCTTTACTACAAAGCTATTGATTTAAACACTGCCGATCGGTTTCCATTTTCTGATTTTGGGCAGGCCAATTAAGAAAGTGAGTAATTGTGATTACACTGCTTCAGGATCAATTACATTTGATGCAAGACAAAGTGCTCCTCTTAGAACAACGTAAAGAAAATGATTATGATCAGGAACACTTTACTACTGAACATGCTTCTAACAAAAATGCAAAATAACTGACAATGTCTTTCATAAAGATATGTTACCAGGAATACAAGAATATTGACACCTTTGTGTGCACAGTATTTCAACTACATTTTGACAAACTTCTATAAGTCAGTCTTCCTTTTGGACAAAAGCTTTTTAAGAAGGATGACAAGTTAAAAAGGCTGCAGCTGAGTTCTCTGAGACATCACCCCCAAAACACCCCACCACACAATTTCTTCAATGATATTGAACATCAGTAGGATTTTGAACAATACATGTTTTAATCATAAAATAGCAAATTTAATGCAAAGAACATTCTACCTATTTTTATACTATTTTCTAAGAACTAGAGTCAAAGAGACAAGGCCTTATCAATTAGCAAAGGAACAAAGTAAGCAATTCCTATTCTTAATTTAATTTTAAACTTAGCTTGAGCTTTGTCATTGGACTCACATTGTCCAAATCATTAAAATGAATACACCGCTGAGGTCTGAGGCAAATCTATTTACAGTGATGTTACTCATAGTCTGGTTGGTGTTCAGGAATATTGATCTGTCTTGTTTGTCTAATAGGAAAATAATAAACAATTACTAGGCAATGTTGGAGAAAGTAATCAGTTTTTATATATCACTAATACAGCAGACCTCCCAAAACATAAAGGTGATGATCTGCATAAAATCAATGTGTTATGCTACATTGCTTATCCTCATCACTGCTAAGATTCTTAGCAATAAATGATATAAGTTTAGAATTAAATCATTAGCATGCTGAAAATATGTACTTGAAAGAAAAATATCCACTCTATTTACAAAAGAATGTTCTTACTTTATAAACTGAGCATATTTTATCAAAAAAAAACCAAAATATGTTTAGGAAAAGACAGCCTATCATTTTGAAGCAATTACAAAATTGCATTGCCTGGAAGGGAACTTCCCTTCCCAAACAAACATAGCATCAGGCAACAGTTCAAAGCTGTTTCCAAATTTCAACAAACAGAATACAGACCAGCATGGTGTGCATGAACTACACGCTGCAGACATCTTGCTGGAGGTACTAATATCTTCAAAATGACTACACATGAGCATCCATTGTACAGGAAAAGGTTTAAGGAGTCAGGGGCAGTGGGGGGGGAATCAGTATTAAAACCTCCTTGCCACTAGAACAAGAAATTTTATTTTAGCAGTGGTTCTTTTGGAGTCACTTGGGTACACCTCTATTATTAAGATTATCCTGCTTTCTTTAATAATCTGTAAGTTGTGCAAGCTGTGCCTGGTATTAGTACACTAAAATTTCTACAGGATTCAAGAGAGGGGTACAGAGCTTTCCCAAAGCGCTTCGCCTGAACTGTAATGTGTCAACGTGAATGAAAGTCTATTCAGTATCCTTTTTTGTGCAGAATATAGAAAGTAGTGCTTCTTGCAACAAAATATATAAAATATCATTATTTCAAAATACGTTAAAAAAAAGAAAAAAATTGTGCAGATCTACCTCGTGCCTTTGCATAGTTTCAAAGACTATATAAGTCTGAATAGCTCTTAGAAGAAAGTATCTAGCTTTCCCCAATTTGTTCATTCCTAATGTTTGGCCACTGCTACTCTAAGTTTTCCCTGGTTTCAACACCAGTTAATAACAGAGTTCCCACTGGGTGAACAGGTTCCCTGCTAGCCTAGAATGCGACAGGAACTCATACAAAGGAGGATCTTGAATATGCCAATAATGAGCATAAAAACTGTAAATCAAGTATATAAGACAAAATCTAGCTGGCCAGCCAGTTACTTGTTTTCATTCTCTCTCTAATGATTTAAAAGAATGTACAGCATAAAGAATAAGCTTCTTTGGCCAGCAAATTTTGGGGTTGGTTTCACGCAGTCATGTTACATAGATCACAAACACCCACCATAAGCACTCAAGGTAGTAAAATTGCTCACAGTATGTGCTTTTTTGATTTGCGATTTCTTACAAGGAAGAACACACTCAAAACACTCCGGCAGACTAGTCAGACCTGACTGCTCTCTTCAAGGTGGTGTTATTAAGAAGAATCCCAAGAATACAGGGTCAAAATAAAAATAAAGCTCAGGAATAGAGAAGTAATTCTAAATTGGAAGATGAGTTCATGCTTCTACTTGGTATCCTTTACACCAAGGGAAAAACAGGACCTCCCAAACACAGCCTGTCAGAGTTTTTGAACTTATGCATGTGATTTCAAACCTAGATTTGAGCTTACCATCAAATCTGTGGTTTTAGAAGCAAGTGCTAAAAAAATTTGGAAGAGTGAAGAAAACTGATGACCCTTGTAATAGTAAAACCAAACACTAATTATGTCTTATTTCTGCAAAAACATCTTGGGTATACATCCTGTTGTGAACTGTTGTTATTCAATTCTTTAAACATTTAATAAACAGCAAGTTTGCTACTGCCAAGTAAACTTCCAAACTTCCAATATATACTTTTGCCTTCCAAGAGCAAAAAATTACCCTCCCTCCCCGAGAACTCACCATAACTGGAAACTGGCCGTCTGAGTAGAATCACAGAAGTCAATACCCATTGAGACGGTAATGGATCCTGCAGGCTCAAGGCACTCTAAATGAAAACATTTTGAACCGGTAAAATATACATGCAAAGCAACAGAAGACCCCAGATGTAAACCCCCAAACCTCACATAATTAGAAATCCTATATTAAAAAAAAACCACCTCCATTAAAAAGGGCCAATACTTGCAGTTTAATTTCAAGCAGGTATCAGCCAAATGTGACACTTGCATGTTTAAGTGTCTTGGATCCCCCCGCCCCACAGATGGTGCAGTTGGGTTCTACCTGAGACCTTGTACGCCATGGATTGGAGCCTGAATTATCAGTGCTCAGCAACGTGGCAGAGCTGAACGTGTGTGTGGTGGTCTTTGGCAGCAGATTCAAAAATCCTTGATTGCCTCCTGGCATCCAAGGAGAGAAGACAACAGAAAATGGCCTCAAGTAATGCCAGGGAAGTTTAGATTGGATATAAAGAAATGTTTCTTCACCAAAAGGGTTATCAAACACTGAAACAGGCTGCCCAGGGACGTGATGGAGTCACCATCCCTGGAGGTATTTGAAAGACACATAGACGTGGTGCTGAGGGACATGGTTGAGCAGTGGATGTGGCAGTGTTAGGTTGATGGTTGGACTCGATGATCTTAAAGGTCCCTTCCAACCTAGATGATTCTGTGATTCTATGAAATGTTGCCATTTCAATCTTACAGCGCTGCCATCAACAAAATAAGGACTTCTATAACAAAAGCTAGGAAAATTATTTACAGAAAAAATACATTGAAGTTAAATCCTTTTACTCATGTACAGATCCAGCACTGAGATTTCTTTTTCAGTAACACCAGTTTGCAAATTTAGTTAATAAATAGTAAACCACAACAAATATTAATAAAATTTACATTACTACACACAGTGATGGAAAAAGAGCCAAACTTAAAATACTTCATAATTACTGTGGATTACTTATTTCTCAATATTCCACCTGCGTTAGTTATGGAAGGGAGCAGAAAGATTATGAACCCCAAATGAAAGACAATTTTATGCTTTACAAGAAGTGCAGACTGAGGCATTTTTAAAATCAAGGTTCAATAGACATGATAATTTTTAGTTGCTTGGCTATATCACTATACTGTTTCTTCCATGTTGTAGAGATAAGGCTTTGTTTTGGTAGGAAGAAAAGCTCTTTTTTTTACATGAGAAGGAGATATTAAAAACAAGCATTGGAGCAGAGTTTGACTTCTCAAGATTACAAGAAAGAAAACTTAAAAGCACAGTTAAAAGAGAGGAATTCAAGTAAAAATGATTGTGCAGGCAGAAAAATGCTTTTCAGGAAGTGAAGTGTAGGCAGCTGCTCCATGATAAAAGCAAACAAAGTTTAACTATATCAAGATTAAGTTTGGAAAAAGATAGAAAACACAGAGGTGATGCAGTTAGGCAAAGACTAAACTAATACTAGGGAACAAACAGAAAACAAGGTATTTCAAGAAAAGAAGTCTGTGTAAAGCATCGAAAGATTACAGGCTCCAGTTCAAATTCAGATTAAACTTTACCAAAGTCTTTGAGCTTAATGTTTTCACATGGGATTTCAAAGGCACCTAGCCAACAAGAAAATACTGCACACAGGGACTTAGGCGAAATAATTTGGCCCACTTCTACTGGCAAAATCAGGACAATGTTTTTTTATGCGAGAGAAGTGAATGCTACTGTTCACTGACTATTATTGTGAGTACAGTATCACCTGATCTGATTTATAGTATTACTAGTTCTCTACTGGTAAGTCTTTGTGATTTTATTTCTTTTAATGTTTAAAGGGAATGATACAAAATTAGGCTGATGGTCAAAACTAACTAGAAATCAGAACTCTGCACTGGACTTCTTATCTTGAGGAATAAATACTAGACAGTGCACTAAACACAAGAATTAATGTATTTCCTAAAAGTAACTGTCTTGATCAAGTATGTATCATTATCAACATGCAAATATTTCCAAAATTTTAACTTTGAAATAAACTGTAGCTACAAAAGCAATTGTACAATGCTATTTGGTGTAAATCTGTATAGCTTTTCAAATGTTAAAAGACTATTTCAATAGCACAGAGCAATTTAATGCCAAACACCTTTTAACTACTGAAATCTTTACTTCACTGTTGTGCTTTAAGAACTTCTTTCTGTATTCTTCTAATGTGATATGGATTCACATAGTAATGTAGCTCCTTAAAAGAGAAGAAATGTATCTAAAGTACAGGAGCTTGTGTCAAAAACAAGCGTGTCTGTCCTTTCCATTTCTGTTATGAAATAGAGACACTTTTGTTCCTTCTGATTGTACCAAAATGTCCTAAAAGAAAGAACTGCTGAGAAAAGAAACCAAGTTGTGTGCACAGGTACTACCCGTGAATAAAAGTTGCTATGATCTGTGTTCTTCTTTCTCAGGTTTTCTAGTTTTCCTAACTAACAGAAATTTAGCTAAGAAACCCAACTCAATCAGAAGGTAGAAAGTAAAACCATTCAGGTTAGGACTGACTACACCATTGCTTTCTACCTAGTCTAAGCAGCCACACTTTGTGGAAGTATGGTAGATGCAAACCAGACTAGAACACACACTTCAACTCCACTGCCAAAAGCTCACACGGGAAATGAGAAAGCTCTGAGCCACCAAACTAAAATGTTCTTTAAAGCTTGGAAAGAAAATCATTGTGAATATATAAATCAAAACATCATTCTTAATAGTAGTCTGTTATAGCCATTCTGGACTAAGGCTGACCATTCTGTGATTCTGTATGACAATTAAAGTTTGTGGGGAAACAGAAAAATTTTATTACATCAACTAGAATTGATATAATTGATATTTGAACAAACAGGTAAGCTTGCAGGCATGGAAGTTCTGCTCTAAGCAGTTATTTTCGAAGTAAAATACAAGCAGGAGAAAGCTGAATTAAATTTTTGTTAAAATCAGATTATCTAAGAAAAGATAGTTGCACAAGTGTGTGCATGTATGTATACATGTGTATGCACGTATATGTGCGTATACACACACATATATGTACGTATATGTATATGTATGACTATGCAAAAACACTTTCCTATATTTGAAATTTTGGAAAAGATTAAGATTCTGTATTTATAAAGATAGGATATGATTACCTATTGGATTAAACTCATGCATCCTCATGCCTGGAGGTAATTTCTTCTCCCCAATATGAATATTCTCTATCTTCTGATCAGTTGTATTTGTTATTGTCACTTGCACAGATACCATACGATCACCAAAAATGCCTGGCTGTCTTGAGAAGTGATAATGAGCTGCTAATCCTTTTCCACTCATTCGATGAAGCAGTTCATGTGTTTTTGTTGGCACAGAGACTTGGGTAGTGACCTGTTAAGTACAAAACAACAGTTGGTGAATGGTGTAAGCGAAGAACAGACAAAATGACAATTAAATATTGCACTTTTCACTCAGCTAGAGTACCTGCTTTGTAGTCAGAATTTCAGTGAACTAGAAACATATCAGGATACTCATATTTAAATGCGTAAACAAATTGCAGTAATAGGTATCAGATAACAGAGCCCAAAAATAACATTTCTGGTGCTGAGAAATAACAGCTTTAACTTTGTTGTATTTGCCTCACTTTCCATTATAAATCTGTTTTCAGTATTTTAACTCTACAGTTATCCATTAAATTACTGGAGTTTTTTTTAAGAGTTACAGATAAAATAATTATGTTGTTTCCAACATGAAGTCTCCCTCTGTTCTATACATCAGAACTCAAGGCTGATCCCAAGCCCACTGAGTACTGTGAAAGTATAGTGAGAAATTGTCGTCTTCTCTTGTTAAAACCACAAAAATGTTGCCTAACAATTACACCAGTCGAATACTAAACCCACAGTTCTATAGAGCAGAAGGATGTTACCACTTTTTTAATAGTCTTGCTGCCACAAGCAATAAGAGAAATTCCAAGGATCTTTGGGTCCATTCTATCCTGAAGAAGTAGCATGAATAAAGGACATTCAGTGAACAAACAAATTCCCAGAAGATACTGCTGATAAGGAAATCCGTAATCATGAGCTCAAAAGTGCAAAAGTAAGGAACATGCAGAAAACTGCAGTGAAGTGAATCTGAATTCTTTAAACAAGGCTTAAGGAAAGGCCAGGCAACTACATGGAAAGTAACACCACACAAACGGAACATGGAGGTTGAAAAAGCCAAATGCTCAGCACAAAAATCCCATTTGTCTGGTCAATACACTATAAGCTACTGAACTTTATAGTACATCTGATAGATATATCTGTTTATCTGTTTCCACTGATGAGTGTCCATCTTTTCTTGCCCTACCCATAGCCCTGAATGTGTAACTAAGTGGAAGAGACAACTGCAAATAGAAGGATGTATACGACTCCAAGCAGCTAAGCAAGGGGAACGGGCTTTTATCTTGCCTTCCCTACAAAACACTTATGGGTTGCTACACTTTCCTGACCGCCACATTTAACATCTAGAGGCTGATCTGAAGACTTAGTGAACACTTCCAGTAATATAACAAGCTGGTAAGAGCTGGGATTTAAACCCACAAGGTGTTACAGTAATGGGAGAGTATCTGGAAAACAGAAGGCTGTAAAGTATCCTCTTGAAAAACTTTAGACATTAGCGAGCACATAACAAACTTAATCTTCATCTCTGAGCACCAGTTTCTGAGCTGGAAAGCCAGGCTAGTAACATCCATCGCCTCAAATGAGCATCTGTAAAGATCAACTAATAAATGCTTAGAAGTATGAGCATTACATTGATGAAAGCTGAAGAGAACTACATGAAGAACTAAGTGAGTTTGTATTCAGAGGTGGCTTTGGAAGGTGCGTTAAGTTTCACAACATCATACTGAATGAAGAACAAATAATGAAGGAAAAAGGGCAGAAAGGCTTCCCATCCCCTCAAAACTCAACCACTATGTGACTGTAATTAAAACAACACATACAGGACATGATCGATCAAACACCTCTCCAAAAACTTCCACATCAGATTTCACTTTCAACTTTTTACCTAGTGTTTCTTTCTCTAATACACAAAAACTCTGGTATCAGATTTTTTAGAAATAAGTCAACGATTTACCAGTAACCTTCAGTGTGAAGACTACAGGCAGCTTCAGAATAAGTCTGAACTGAGGAAACTCCACAACCCCAACTTCAAATCTGTACAGTATATTGATACTTTTAAAGTAAATTGGTGAAGTTCAGACATTTTCTTCCCCCTAAAGAGACAATGTAAAGTTCTCAGGGACAACATTTTTAGTTTTCCAATATGATCAGAAGAAAATACGTCTGCTTACAATAGAACACATCATAGCCAAATATTTAAACTTCTGTCCCACTTCAAATAATAGCAGCAATACCACTTGAAGAATACAGTCACCATATTTTTAAACGGAGTCAATTCTTTCAGTCCAATTACTGATCTCTGACAAGCATGAAAATATCTAATAATTTTGTCCAAGAACACAATTCAGCGAAATTTTACAAAACCCATAATAACCAGGTATCTTTTTACTCCAATGCCATTTTATGTGCATAAATATATGATTAGTGTTACTTTTATGTAGCTTATCTTTAAATTATATTTATAAAATAATGACTCCTGCAACAAGATTTCTGACTAATGCAAAATGAATGGAAAAGGTACGAACTGCATGCACCTTCACAGTTCCTCAAAATTCAAAACATCTTTGAGTACGAAATCCAAACTTTAACAGATTAATACTCTGCTTAGATTTCTAGAAATAATTGACAAGGTAGAACTTTCACAAACCAACTCAGTTGTCAGGAAATAAGAAAGGATGTACTTTGAATAATAAATATCTTATTGGTACATAAAGATAATAGCAGTAAGAGGTTATTAACAGAGTCACACTAGCACCTGTTACTTAAACTATTGATAAAATAATGATTAAAACTTAAGTTTTAAGATGTAATTTAAATCTTGTTTTTTAAGTTTAAGCTAAGCCTTTAACTTTTAACATTTAATTCAGTTTGAACTGGACATGCATAATAGAAAACTTATTTCAAACGGTTCACCCATTTTTCATTAAAAAGCTTAGGAAATATGTCTTATTCATGTTAAAACAAGTATTTTGAAGTATACTAGCTTCTCTGTGTTAACATATAGCTGGTTTTATTAATACTATTTATTAACAGGAATGAAACATAAAAAAGTTAGTAGTCAGAAGTCCGAAATGTAGATACTTATGCATACAGAAAAAAAATTCCTTACTATGCTTAAATTGTAACACTGACTCAAATTTTACTGAAACCCTCCTATCCTGTGATTTTTAGAGATTTTAATCGATGCCCCTTTCAGCGCTGCTTCTCATGTTTCAGTCATAATTTCGCTCCTGAGCCCATTCACTTTTATTTTCAACATTCTATATAGAGCAACAGACAGGCAAAGGACAAGCAGAATAACAACGTTATGTTTTAACCATCTTCCTTCTCATAGAACATTAATTTTCAGTTGCATTTAACGTGGCAGTACTAGAAATAAATAAAATGCATATATGCTGAACAAAGGAATTTAGTTCTGGAAGATGAGAATTCCCAAGCCCTCTACTTGTTCGCAAGGGTTTCAAGCGGCCAAAGGTTGGTGTGACTGTAATGCAGTCTATTTAACAGTTGCACCAGTTTGACAGACAGAGTTTTTTTGTTTTAATTCTAAAATGTTTAATGCATACAATTGCAATACTTAAAGAAACACATAGGGCAGATACCTGCAATCACTCTGGGGTTAAAATAATCCTCCAAAGAGTTAACAGAACAAGAAGCATCTAGTAACCAGCAGATAATCCCCTACAAATCTTACACAGCATATGTTTAAATAATAGAAGTCATTTGTGTACCTTTGGATGGTTTATGAAAATAACCAATCAATTCTGCAGACACAACATTATTTCTAAAGGAAATCTATGTGACTCATGATGCCTGCAGATACACAGAGACAAACCACACATATTTTATCAGTTTATTACAGTAAGCAAATAAGCGTGGAATGAGAGTGCACATAACTGTCTACTTAACGCTTACTGAAACATTTATAAGAGCTGTTATCTCCCTAATAACAGACAGACAGTGTGCAATTTTAGAGAGGAGAAAAGCTTCATATTTTTTAACACTTCACTAAAAAGTAACTGAAGAGTGTAAAATGAAAAATACTCTGTGCAGTTAGCTGGTAATGGACCATATTATCAACTCAAGTTAGATTTATAGGATACAAACTAGTCACTAATAGTTATTTTATGACATAGCGTGTCTGCTTTTTTTGGGTGAAGATTATTAAGATTAAACTTGCAAAACTTTTTTTTTTTAATACAGCTGTTTAAAATGAAAGAAATAAAAAAAATAATATATAGACTGTCCTCCCACCCCATTTTGACCGAAAGCCACCATGAATTAAAAGTCAGTGTAGGGACTCCAGAGTGGTATCATATGGGAACACTGTATTTGTATGAGTCAGACCAGCGCCCCACACTAACTGCACATGTTGAAAGATGATCCATCACCCTAAAAGAAGCTGCAAATATTTTTAAACTACTACTTATATAAGAACAAGAAGGGCAACATTAAGATTTTGCCTTAAAAGTCCCCCACTCATTAACCACATAAGGGGAAATGCGCAAGATCACTGACAATAGTTTTGGCTTTCTTTATCACAACAGAGCTGACTAGTTACAAACCACTGAATCCTCTGCACATGAACATGCTTCTTTTAGTCAGCTCAATAAGTCCTTAAGCTTAAGTTAATACAAAAAACTATCTTCCGTAATTATTTTAAACAAAAAGCACTACAGGGTTTATTAAATCTACTAAAGAAAACAGAGCTGGACAGACTTTCCTGTATGAAGTATAATTATTATTGAGCACAAAATTATGTCTGTTGTCTTTTTTCTTTTGTATTTGTTCCTTAGATTAAAAATGCTGTAATAATAAACAGAGATATACTTTTGATCCTGATTCAGAAACGTATATATGTTTGGATAAAACATACATTATCAGAAAAAAATATTTGCTTCCAAGAATGACGATGATTATAGTTCCATTCCTCTAAATTACATTCTGTTAAAGCGGTGGACTGAATCATTTAATCTAAGTAGCCCTTCTACTGCCCTCCTATTGGCAATATCCATGACATAATCCAAGAATGACCTACTGAGCTGTGAGAGCTATATCCTCTCTTACACTCACTGTAAGGCTATGCTCCAGTAACTCTGCAACAGCTAAAAGAAGGGCTATCACGTAGCCCAGCCACATTTACATGATCTTTCAACTGAAGCTATGAGAGCAACTTAACTATAATTTTATAGTATTAGGAGAAAGATGGAAAACCAGGCAAACAAAGGAAAGACAACTACTGGCAGGAAACAGTATATTCATGATATTTTGCTCCATTACCAGTTACATATTACTCACAGTCACAAGGAACTGTCTTCCTTATACAGCTCTTAGAAAAATAAAGAATTAATAATTCATAAAAAGATATTAAAAAAGCAAACAAAGAATTGCAGAGAGAATGTCAACATCCTACTCTGCATTATTTCAAGAGGCCGTAGCAAATCTCAACATTAGAGCATACTTAAGTCACACGAATATGGATTGCCAAACTAAGGACAGCATCCCTTTGATAGGGGGTGGGGAAACCAAGCAAGCAAGCTCCTATTTTCTGCAGTCTAGGAACGCAACAGGATACCATGATTCAATTTGGGCTAATTTATCTAGATAAACAGACGCTTGAGGACATCATGTCAAATTCTGGAAAATACTTAAAATAACTTTCCACCAAAGGCACATTTAACTTTTCTACATCCACTAAAGACCTTCTAAAAGCTGTGTCTGCTAGGAACTCCTTAAATTTCAAATATATCCGAACTCCCTTCTTTTTGCATTGTTACCAACTTTTAGGCTCTGCATTTCCCTAAATGATTAGTATGTCAATGAGGCTAATTGAAAATTAGCATATTAATGCTCGTATCTTTAAATCAGTATTGTTTTCTGACAATTTCAGACATTACAAAGTGAGTTCCAAAAATTCCTACTGAATTACACCATTGGTAGAATAATACTTTTGTCTCTAAAAACTTGCAAGGAAAATAAAAATCAAAACCCCTCAAGTAACTCCCACTGATTTTTAAATCACACAGAGATGAATCTCAAACAAAAGAGCACTTTTTTTATACTGCCTCAAGTCTGCCAAAAGTAATCATTTTCTCTGCTTTTTTTTATACTCAAATATTTGTATGGACTCAAACAGATACAAAATCATCCTTTCAAAGAGTAGTGTGTTCAAGGTAATCTGTGAATGTAGAGATGATCAAAATCTTCTGTAACATTAAATTATCCCTTTTCTAATATTTTTACGTCCCTTAGATTTTTCTATGGTTCTCTTAAAACATAACCAACTAGACAGATTTCCAGTAACCCTTTATCAATAAAAAGCACTGCTCTTGGACGATAAAAATGAATACATGATATAAAGGAAGCAGAATTAGACCTTAACCTGGAGTTCATGAACAGCAGAAAACTCTATTAATCCCATACCAGATAATCAACCACTTTTAAAACTGAGCGTGCACTTGTTTTGTATTTTATGTGTAACTGGGGGCCAGCGAGACAGATTGCATTTTGCATGTATAAAGCTTAAAGCTTTATATTACAACAACACATTGTTTTGTTTGAGATTTGGCATCTTTGCCTTTTCCTTCTGCTGAGCGTAATGAATCACATGAATAATCCAATGAAAATATTAGTGAAATCTTTTAAAAAGCCATACAAGAAAGTATTTCAGGATGGGAATGTTCTCATGATTAAGTCAGTGTTATTACACAAACATGACTGAAAGGGCTGAACTCAGTGTCATAATCATGGGCCACAAACCTTGGTATAAATTCAGAAGTGCACATTCTTCCCCACAGGTAATCTCTGGGATCACCAGTGGACTACGAAGAGGGCTTAAACAGATCCTAAGTGAGAATATACTTTTAACTTCATTTGCAGAAAATTCCTACACTTGGGGGCTTAAGATGCATCCCAGTCCATGTTTCAACTTCCAAAGTAACGGTGATCAAATCAAACAGTGAAATTCCTATCCGTGCGTGGGAAACCTCAAGATTTACTATCATTTTGTCCTGTGTATGTTTCTACGAAGTGAAAAGCAAAGGTCTGGTGGCTGATTCAGGTGTGTGACTTTCATCAAGCAGCATGATATTTTAAACTCCTTTGCAATAGTCATTAGGTGTTTCAAGGAAAAGGCATTCTCCCAATATACAAACAAGTAATTTACTTCAATTTAGCGATTCAACCCTTCCACTGACCTAATTGCAAAGTCTGAGGATTACCTGACGTAGTTCAAGAGTTAGAAAAACAGAATAAGGTGGCAGCCTCACCTTGTGTCTTAATTATGAATTTGAAATAGCGGATGCTGCTGAGAGGGACTAATACAGATTTTGGCATTGAGTCTAAATGACTTCAAAAAAGTTCCTACAAATGGTTTCTAATACATTATTTTGATTTTGGCAAACAGCCAGGACTCTAGAGACCTCTAAAATGAAAACATACTGAACCCTGCTGGCTATAATGTATAATTTTACAGTTAAGGTTATACTATAACAACTCCTGCATATTGGTTTCTTCCAACAGAAGCACCTCATTCAAACTTTCCCCCAGAAAAAGACTACTTCTGTCAGGATAAGTGTGTAAGTTGAAACACTTACTACACAGTATTACCTACTAGCCAAAGTGAACTCAGCCTATAATACGCTATATTTGAAATCTAGCACAGATATTTAAGAATGCTAAAATGTAAATTACATCTTTGCTGGCTTAATACAACTATATTTGAACCTTTGTCACTCTATTTTTGTTGAAGAATGCAACGCATTATTTTGGCTTCTATAAGGCCGATCTTAATGCACACCAACACACTTGCAAGGAGAAAAATCTGAAATCAGCACTGAACCCGCTGCACATATATATACACCTGTATTAGCACTTCCTCAACGTGAATGTAGAATCTCTGCATGTACTGGAATACCTCTTTTATACACTTTATATATCTTATTTCATTTTACATATAATGTTTTAACCTGAAAAAACCCAATATTCCTCCATTTGCGAAAATTACAGTTGACCTAACTTGAGACCATTGTTAAAAAAAGGCTTTTCCATGCTCTGTTTTACTTAAGCTTCACCTTCTGGCCTTAAAAAAAAGCACAAAAAATACCTGATACAGTCTGTTAAGAGGTTTATTTATAACCAGTTACCTTCAGTTTGTTTAAATTCAAAAGCACACTTCCTTTTTTTGGAACTCGGAAACAAATTTCGTGGCATCAAATGATGTACTGAGCCTCCCTGAGGACACTTCTTTTCACACTTATTAAGAAGAAATGCCACCCAATCGCATCCACATACAGCTCAGAGTAATGTAAGCAACAACATGCACAGCACACCACAGACAAAAAAACCTTACCCCATGGATACCCCTAATAAAGGCTCTACTGTACCGACACAGATCCTGGATGTAAGCATGCTGCTTTACACAGTAGCTGCGGCCATAGTTCAGTCCCTCAGTTGATGACTGAAGGCAAATTAGGTAGTTAATTTCTTCTCATCTACTTTTGAAATTACCTTGGTACTAACCAATACAGAGTATTTCTGCTACTATCGCCTATATCCTCCAAAGATTGTTAGTCAACTGAGCACAAACGTAGCAGCAGGAAGACTGTGACAATGACCATTTATTAAAACTTACTCCATTTTAAAGCAACTTTTAATACAGAAATGTATTTAATTATAGTTGAAATTTATGATTTACGTAGCAAGTATATGTTCTAACACTGCTAGTGTTACAAAGCTCCTTCAGCAGAAATGGTAGA